>PVIA01001739.1:0-252435 GCA_004024845.1 Tonatia bakeri
TGCCTTACATTAGAAAAGGTAAAAGATACAAAATAATGCCCAATATGACCATTGAAACAGCTAGGGAAAACCAAAAAAGAAAGCACAAAGTAAGTAGAATAAAAAAAAATGAAGACAAAAGCACAAACCAGTATAGAAAAGATCAAATAATGCAAATATCAACCAGGCCAAAAGTTGTTTTCTTAAAAAGAAGAACACGATTGGTTAATCATTATCTAGACTGATTATAAAATTATAGACAGAAGAGAAGTGACCAGTATCAAGATTCAGTGGACAGACACCAGCAGCATGGCGGAGTGAGAGAACCTCCAGGTCTCTCCTATTGAAGTTACAACAGTTGGACAGCTAGCACATATCCACATCTAAGAGATCTGCATGTTGAGACATGAGAAGGTACACAGGAGTGAACAGGGCAGATGGGATGGAAGGAAAGGACAGACATGGAAGACTTGCACAGTCTGGTACTCCCCATGACCCCAGGGGATGCAATAACAATGAAGGGTCTGGGGGCAACCCCCACAGGGCAAACTGCAGGGGCAGAGATAGAACCAGCCTGGGTGGCTGACACATGTGGAGGCAGGGCTCAAGGTCAGGAGCAGAGAAGCTGTGCAAAGGCTTGCAGCTTCTACAGCTAGCCAGCACCAGACTAGAGACACTGCAGGGATAAGTGTTTGATCTCAGAACACAAGACTATACGTTCTTGTCTAGTGCACATGGAACATTCTCAAGGATAGACAATTTGTTGGGGCAAAAACTAGCCTCAGCAATTTAAGAAGATTGAAATCACACCGAGCACATTCTCCTAACCACAAGGCTTTGAAATTGGAAAGCAATCGCAACAAGAAAGGCTGGAAAATCCATAAATATGTGGAGATTAAATAATATGCCATTAAACAATGACTGGGCCAAAGAAAAAATAAAAAAATACATTCAAAGATGCATAGAGACAAATGAGAACAGTGATAACAACATATCAAAAATTTTGGGATGAAGCGAAAAGTGGTAATAAAAGAAAATGCCCTACCTCGAAGGACAAGAAAAATCTTGAATAAACAACCTAACGTTCATCTTAAAGAACTACAAAAAGAAGGACAAATGAAGCCCAAAGTTATTGAAGAAGGAAATTATACAAATAAGGCAGAATTGAATAAAGTAGAGAAAAAAAGGCAACAGAAAAAAATTAATCAACAAAGAGGTGGTTCTTCAGAAAGACTAATAAAATGGACAAACCTGTAGTTATACTCAGTAAGGAAAAAAGAGAAAAGACTCTAATAAACAAAATCAGAAATAAAAGAGAAGTTATGATGACCACCACAGAAATACAAAGAACTACAGAAGAATACTGTGAAGGCTGCATGACCAAAGTCAATAACTAGAAGAAATGAACAGGTTCTTAGAAACGTATGACTGTCCTAGACTGAATCATGAAGAACTGGAAAATCTAAATATACTAGCGATTTTCAACCATTTTCCTGGTAAGTGATGGTGACGTCGTAGAGAAAAAGGAACCCTCCTACGCTGCTGGTGGGCATGTAAACTTGTAGAGCCATTATGGAAAACAGTATGGAAATTCCTAAAAAACTTAAGACTAGAGCTACCATGTGACACAGTAATTCCTCTTCTGGGTATCTACCCCAAAATTTGAAAACATTTATTCATAAGAATATATGTACCCTTATGTTCACCAAAGCATTATACAAGGTAACCAAGACATGTAAACAACCTAAGTGTCCTTTGATGGATGATTGGTTAAAGAAGAAATGGTATATATATACACTGAAATACTACTAAAAACGATGAAATACTGACATTTGCAACAACATGAAAGGATCCTGAGAGCATCATGCTAAGCAAAATTAGGTGGAAAAAAACAAGAACCATATGATTTCTTCCATGGGGATATAAAATAGAAAGCAACAAACGAATAAACAAAACACTCATAGACACAGCAGAAGGATGATTATCAGAGGGGCTGGCAGGGGATAAAGAGGGTGAAGAGGGTCAAATTTATGGCAGCAGAGGAAGGCTGGACTTTAATGGCGAGCACGTGAGGCAATACACAGATGACGTATTACACTGTACACTTGAAATTTATATAAGGTCATTAACTAATGTCACCCCGATAAACCTAAATTAAAAAAAGATGTTATTACTACAGATACTACAGATGTTAAAAAGTTAGTAAGATAATAGAAGTAAAAAGTGAATTTAGAAAAGCTGTAGGCAATTATATAAATATTTATTGTAATTTTATGTACTAGTGGCAAACACTGGAAAATAAAATTCATTCATTTAATACAAAGTCAAAAACATAAAACACTTGGGGTTAAGTGAAATAAAAACATGCCCATTGAAAATTAAAGAAAATTGCCAAGAGAAATTAAACATCTAATTAATAAATATATATACTATCTTCATGGATCATAAGACTCAACATTGTTAAAATGTCAATTCTCTCCAAATTGGGATATTGAATCCACAGATCAATCTAAATCAAAACAGTCTTTTCAAAACCAGAAATTGACAATCTGATTTTTCAAATTTGAATTTGCAAATAACCATTAATAGTAAATACGATTTGAAAAAGAAGAAAAAAATTGAAGGACTTCAAGTATCTGACTGGAAAACTATATAAGCTACGACCAACAGGGCGGCAGCATGCACACACACAGATCAGCAGAGCAGAGGAGAGTCTAGAAACGGACCCATTCATGGAGGAGCACAGGAGCTTTGACAAGATGATAGAGAAAGGGTCGTCTTTTCAACAACTGGTGTATACATATGTCAACACTCATTCACCCATGCACGTAACATGGGTTCTTATACTTAAAAATATAGAATATTCTTACAAGTCAATGAAAAAATAAACAAGCAGACAACCTCTAGGGGAAAAATGAGCAGGAGATGCAGCAGACATTTAAAAAATGGCCAGCAAACACCTGCAGGTGTCTGAACCTCATCACCAAGACAGTATGATTTAAAACCCAAATGAGCATCCCCTACCGATCCACCAGAAGGGATACCATGAAAGACGGCCAGCTGGGCGGCCCAGTCAGTTGGAGCACCGTCCCATACACCGGAAGGCTGCGGGCTCCGTTCTTGGTCGGGGCACCCACGGCAGGCAGCTGAACTGCGTCTCTCCCCCTCCTCCCTCTCTAAACTCAGTAACTGCTGTATTTTGCCATGTAGAATGTGCACCTTTTTGCCCAAATTTTTGAGGGAAAAATAAGGATGCACATTATATGTGGGTAGTACTAATTCCATATCTATATAAATTCTTTTATTTAGGTTTATGTGTTAAAAGCGTAACTCTAGAAAGCAATAATGATATCTGTATGTTCAAAAATAAATGCTAAAGTTTCTGTAATACAAAATACAAGTATTTAAATGTAAATTAATAAATAATTTAATTAAAAAATTAAAATGAAAGATTTTTTTCCCTGAAAATTTGAATAAAAAATGTGAGTGTGCATTATATACAGCAAAATATGGTATATCCTCAGGTGAGGATTAAAAAATGCAAAGATTGATTATACTAATTAGGATGCTGGTGGAAATGTAAAGTGGCAAAACCACTTTGAAAAACAATTTGATTTTATTTACTAAACTTGAAAACACACATACTCACTGACTCAGAAATTCTGTCCGTAAACGTGTACACAACCAAAATGCAAACCCATGTGCACACGAGACACATGCAGGAATATCTACAGAAGCATAATTCACGGTGGTGCAACGGACACCACAAATGTTTATGGACAATGCAGTAAATAAACTGTGAGCTATTCAGACAAAGAAATTCTCACAGCGAAGAAAACGAGTAGGCTACAATTTCAACATGGGCGAATGTTGCAGACACAGTGTGTAAACAAAACTGAACACAAAATAAAACACCAGAGGATTCCACTCACATACTGTTCGAAGAGAACAGGTGAAACTCAACCCCAGTGTTTAGGGATGCATGCTTAGTTGATACGAAGTCTGTAAAGAAAAGTGAGAAAGTGCTTATGTGGAAGTCTGTGGGTCAGTCAGCGTTCCATCAGGGGAGCGGCACCCTATGAATACTGTGTAATGCAGGATTGACTAAACCTTATGTGGTTGTGGGAGCCCCTGGGGTAGTAGAGCTCCGGAACGGGGAGTCAAAGGGGACAGAAGAGCTACTAACCAAGGCCACGAAGCACTGTTTGCCAGAGCTTTCCAGGAGATCCAGGCAACAGGCGCGCCGGCTGCTGGGTTGGGGCTGGTGGAGGCAGGAGTCTGTGGAAGGCTAGTGTGTCTGAACAGATGCCGTGTCTGAGTTTGCAGCTGACTGTCTGGTTGTGAGCTGGGGTCGCTGCTCAGCAGGCAGGGAAAAGAGGACAAGTTTGGGTCCACAGGGATCTCTGCGTTTGTCTGCCACCACATCTATGATGACCTTCAGAAAGTCATTGCTTTCTACCACTTCACTTCTGCCTTCCAAATCTTACAAAAACAAAACTGGAGGGGGGAGGGAAATTTTTGAGTTATTGTACACGTAACTCAGGGAGCTACAGTTCCAGTGAGCAGGGTGAAGTTGGTGACGCAGAGGGGCACAGGGAAAGCTCTGGTAGGCTGGCGACGTCCTATTTCTTGGCCTTGGTGGTGGTACATGGATGCTTGCTTTGTAGCTGTACACCCTCTTTTCGAGAACTGAACGTATGTGATATTACAAAGTCAAGAGGCTAAAACAAGCCACTGTAAGCCTCTCTTCCCCACCCCACCTCCTACTCCGAAGCGACTAGGCTGTTCTGTGCAGGGTCTTTCAGCGGAGGGGATGAGCCCACAGATGCAAAGAAAGAAAGAATTCTTCCTCCCTCCAGCTCTCTACATTTCAAAACGTAAGCCTTTTGGCTACGGGAAACCACACCCACTATGCTGCAGAGACACGTCAGCAGCGGACTGGGACCAGAGGGAAGCCCTCATAGACACTGCTTGGGGAGGCTGGTGTCACTTACCGAAGTGCACAAACCCTGTAGTCAAGACACGGGGCAGAGGGAGGAGTGACACTGTTCGGGCTGGCCAGGGTCCCACACGACCGGCTCTCACGTATGACTGATAACATCTGAGCGAGGCTCCTGTCGGATTTTCTGAAGCTCGACCTCCCCCATTTGAGCCAGCTTTATGTACTGAAAGGAGCACAGTTCTATCCACTAAGGCTGGTGCTGGGGCCTTTATTCAATCAAGGAAGGCACCTCTGGGTTTGAAGCTGGTGCAGTGCTGCATGTGGGTGAGTGCGATTAGGTCCCAGGGCCCAGCTCATCTGAGCTGAGCCTTCATCCGTCTCAGGGGTGTGCAATGGGCAGTGTGGTGCGGTCCACTTGGGCACCGACAGAGTCCTCCTTTGCCATCCTTTGCTTCCCCCGCTCCATCCCACGACCGCCCAGTCTCCACGCCCAGGTGTCTCGGGGATCGTGGTAACAGGTACTAGGACCAGGTAGAGGACATCGTACAAAACTGCTTGCAGCAGATACACACTATTTGGAAGGAACATTGTGGGTAGAGCAAGACTTCTGTCATCCCCGTCCTCCAACCTCCAGGTAAAAAGTCCCCCCCCTCCCCACCCCGGGCTGGTTCCGAGGACAGTGCTGGGAGATGTGGGGTTGTTAAGCTACCATGTCTCAGCTCCTAACAACGCCTCCGCAGTCCGCTTCACAAGGGCGACGCTGTGCCTTTGCGACTTGCTTGTTGCCCCTGGTTCCCCACGAGGCGCTGCTGATTGGGAGCACTGCAGGGAGACGGGGGGTGGAGGTGCATACCCCCTCTGTGAGCTCGCTGGTCTTGCCAGCTTCACTCTGGCAGCAGAGCTGGTCAGTTTCCAGTTTCTTGATGTCCCCACACTCAACCAGCCCATCTCTCCATATTAGGGTAACTTCGAGAGGCCTGTCCTCTGAGCTCCTGTGGTACAATAGCATTTAGCTCAAACCCCTCTCAGAGATCCGAGCCCCAGGTCCATGAGACCCCTCCTCCAGGGCCTCAGCTCCGATAACCCCAACTTCTTCCCTTTGTTCCTCCAACCCTAGAAGTGGGAGCTGTTTTCTGCAGTTACATGTTTGTGTACCATCATTGTTCCTTTTCTGCCTTTTCAGCCCCTTATCACCTATTCTGTGCAGCCAGTTCCCTGCGTTAAATCCTCTGATCGACTGCTAATGGCCATAGGGTTTCTTATTCGGGGTGAGGAAAATGTTTTGGCCCCAGAGAGTGGTGGTGGTTGTACAACCTCTGAATTTACTAAAAACCACTGAACAGTACATTTCAAAAGGGTGAGTTTAATGATCTGTGAATTATATCTCATTAAGTCAATCCTCTGTTAAATTACTCAACTGGCTCCTGATGGATACAGCATTAACCGAGGAGAGAGTACTGTTCGTTTCACCTGTCGTCTCGGCTCGGCCACCATGTCCGTGTGCCTAGACACATGGTCAGACATTATCCGGTGTTCCTGTAAGGCCGCTTTGGCTGAGGTGAGCACTTAAGTTGGTGGGCAGATTGCCCTCCACAGTATATGTAGGCTTCTTCCGGTCGGTTGAAAGCCTGAATAGAACAAGAAGTGTGGTCTCCCTGAGCAAGAGAGAATTCTCTAGTAGACTGCTTTTGGTTTTCACCGTTAACATCTCTTCTTAGCTCTACAGAAGATTTCTTTCAGACTTGAACTGGAACAGCAGCTCTCTTGGGTCTTCAGTTCACCATCCCACCCTGCAAATTTTAGACTTTCCAGCTTCCATCACTATGTGAGCACACACTGCACACACACCCTGGGGGTTCTGGTTCTCTGGGGAACACTGGACAACTACCACAGAAGGAGCCTTGGCAGTCCCGGGAGAGGAGAATTAACCCTGCCGGAACCCTTGCAGGTTTGTGGAATGTGCAGCACCTGTGCCCGGTTTTCCTGGTAGAGTTTGAGAGGCAGCAAGGTCCCAGAGAACCCACGGTTGTGCGGAGCATCTGGGCAGATGGGGTCTCACAGTACTTCTTTCTCCCCTTCATGCAACCACAGACTGAATGCTGGGAGCCCAGGAGAGGAACAGAGAAACACCTTTGGGGGCCATCGATTAAGAACTAGATGGGACGATGGACACCTAATGATACTGTTACAGAGCAACAAGGGGGGGCCTAAGGGCGATATACTATTTATTACCCGAAAGGAACCCCCCAGGTTTGTTATGTCCGCCGCCAGAGGAAAGATGTCTCTCAATGTCAGAGATGCGTGAAAAAGAAAGGAAATATTTATTTAATGCTATACAGACTTAAAGTAGTGACCTAATGTCTTCATCAAAATCCCAAAGTCCCTTAAAACACTCACAAACACACACAGTCCTTCCTTCCCCTTTTGACCAGTCTGGGGTACCATATCTCAGGAAAAGAAATAGAAGTCCGTGGCTCAGGCAACCCTTGGTTCTTCCCAGTAATCTGTCTCAGCTGGTAGGCCTCCCTCGGTTCCCGGCACCATCAGCTGTGTCACCAGGATCTCTGCTAAAGCTGCGTGGTAGTTCTCCCTAGTAATGCTGCAGGGGTCCCCACCCTGGCAAAGCCACAAGGTTCTCTCTCCACTGCCCCAGCCATGTGGTCCTCTCTGCACAAGGGCCCCGGGAGTCCCCACTCAGCCAAAACCGTGTAGTTCTCCCCTCAGTGGCTGCCGTGTCTGGGTTTAAATCCTCGTGCCAATCTTCCTCTGCAGCCCCATTTCCGACTCCTCCTACAATCAATTGCACCTACCAGCACTCATATCCTTCCAGGTTTACTGGGTTGCCTTTGTGAGTCTGGGCAGGCGTGGCTCATGTCATGGAGCCAATCTTCTCCAAACTTCCACGTAGGCGCTGTAACTTGGGGGACCTGCCCCCCAGTTACATATTGGTGGGGAAGTTACTTCCATTCCCCTGGTTCAGAGCATGGCCACAGCTATTAACATATCTATGCAACCAGTTACAGATTATAGATATGTTAAATGACCACACCAGAGGTTAGCTGCAAGGCTGTTGCTATGGGAAACAGCTCTAATGGGCCTGCTCCATGTGTGCCTTCCCCCACCCACACCTGGGGCAGGGGGTGCAGTGAGGACATCCTAATATTTTCTGAACACCTTGAGTTCTGGACCCCATTCCAAATCCCTATTTAGGGACCCCCTCTTGGCTGCACGCTGTTACAATACCTGTCTGTCTTAATAATATCAAGGACGTATAGATCTCCCAATTCCTTTGAAGCCTTGGTTCTCTGCAAGTCCTTTGGGACTCTAATACCTCCCCCACCATTCAGTTTTGAGATAGTAGAAAAAGTATTCCTTATTGCACGTTGAACTTGTGAAATGGGATTCTCAATCTCTTCATAAGTATTTGCTTTAATTTGTCTATTTTCAGGATACATTTTGGCACTTTTGTGGTACCTGAAATGAGTTTTCAGAAACTGAACCCATATTTGTAACTTTGCTGCTTAGTGTCACAAGCCCGTTATCACTATAGGGGCTGGCTATGGGCAGAACGAGAAACTTAAATCTTATAAAAGGCCCCAAATAGTTGTCAAGTTTGAAAATAAGAATAGAAAGAGAGCCTGACAGATTAGACAGGAAGAAGGGAAAGCACGTGCCACAGGCGCACAAGAGAAGCAAAGGGAGCCTGAAAACCGCCCCTGTGCGCAGGCGCCTGATGAGAGCAGCCCGCCGGTCACCTGGGGCAACCGCGTGTTTATTGGGTGGCGCTGGACAACCTTGCTCACTCTGTGAAGAAAAGGTTGAATCCTACTCTTACCCTATGCAAAGGTGAACCCCACTTAGATTTGCGATTTAAATTTGAAAGGTGAAACTGTAGAACTAAAAGGAAAAATTTTTAGAGGACATCCTCACTATTTGGGAATCACAAAATCTTCTTAAATGAGACCCTCAAACCCCTTTCATTAGGAAGAAAAATTAATGCATTTGCTGATATCAAAATGAAAGATTTTGTTAAATCACCTTCATAGATGACATTTATAAATCTATGACAGGTTGGGAGGTACTTTTTACAATGTCAAAAATTATTGGGAGAAGTGGGAAAATTGAATATAAACCCTGAATTTGACATTAGTGTTGTATAAATGTTAAATTTATTGAGTGGGAGATTTGTATTATGGCTTATGGAGGAGAATATCCTCATTCTTAGGAGATTCGTACGGACATGTTTATGGGTGAAGTGTCTGAATGTCAGCAACTTAGTTTCAAAAGTTTCATCAAAATACATTTATGTATGTATATACTTATTTCATAGAGAGATAAATAAAGCAGACATGGAACAATATAACAACTGGTAAATCTGCTATGATATTCACATTCATTTTTTGTTAGTTTAAAAACTTTTTAAATAAAAAGTTGGAGAAAATAGCAATAAAGGGATATTCAGAATAGACAAAGAATTCTTGAAAATCAACAATAAAAAGATCAAGAACAATTTATAAAAGTGGGCAAAGGACAGGAATAGGCAATTCACAGACGGGAACCTGATTGTATCAAGTAAATGAAGACATGCCGAATGACTATGGTAATCAGAGAAAGGAAAAACTAAAGCAAAAATGAGAGAGATACACATCACGCCGGTCACGCTGACAGAGATTAAGAAGCTGGATGATGCCGCATGCTGGGGAGGCCATGAGGCACAGGAACCATGGGTGTGCTGGTCCAGCGGTCCGGGAGAGCAACGCAGCAGTGCCTGGAGAGGCTGGGCGTACGCGGACCCTGGGGTCTAGCCCTGTCCTCTCAAATGCCAGAGGCACTTCTTCCTGGGACCCGGGCACCAAGATGTCAGCACAGTGTTTCTCACCTTAGGGAAGATGTGAAGCCACCTAGGACTGGGTCACCAGAGGACTGGATCAGGCCAATGAGGTAGACACCCAAGAGTGGGGTCCACTTCCCACCCAAGTCTTACGAGAATAAGGAGCCAGAATGTCACCTAGACCCCAGAGAGTGGAGCAGGAATCAGGAGAACAGGAGGAAGTTCTGGAAGGATTCAGGACTCAGGGGTCCAGAATGAGTCCTGAATCCTTCCAGGAAAAGAAATACAATTATAATTTTTGCATGTTAAATTGTTACATGTAGAGATTTACTCCTGCTGCCATGTCATTAGCAGCTATTAGGCCCTCGAACTCCCCAGGAGCAAGTGAAAGAGTACGCTTACCCAAAGTACTGGGCCCACGGTGGAAGAACTGTAGGCAGAGGACGCTCTAACGGGGGAGGTTTCTGCATGGCGGTGGGAAAGTGGGGAATCCATGGCAGCACATAGGAGATCTTATGCCTGGTCTAAAAAGATTTTCATAAATCCTGGACCACCTTCTTCTTGAGAAAAATATAATTGTGTCCTAAAAATAAATATCCACTGTTGGAATGGATGCCAGCAAGGACTGAGCGGTATATGTGGGGGTCTTTTCAGGGGAAGAAAAATATATGTGTTCATTTATTCTGTAGGAAAAATCCCTCAAGTTTTTAAAAGTTAATGTATCAGTCCTTTTTGCAGGTATTGACCATTACCTTCTAGCCTTCACAGGAACTTAAATTCCAATGCTTTAGTCTCTCTTGAGGTAAAGCAAGAGGCTGATACTGAAACTGCTATGGCCAAGGGCGAGGACACAGACATTTTCTCCGTTGAGCCTCAGACGAGTCTTTGCTTGTTGAGTTTATGCAAGGACAAAACTTTGGGAGGAGAGCTCTTCTGAATGGGTGAGCGTCTTCTCAGACGAACCTGTTCTGACACCCAAAGCTCCTAGGAAGAAGGCCGAGGTGGGAGGGAGGAGCCCACTTGGGTTGAACGCCACCTTGTGTCAGTTGCCGGGCCAGCGCCCCACACGGTCTGTTCTGTGTTTTTCTTACATCCCCTCAAGAACTCAGCATCCTCCACCCGCCCCTGCACCCCCCTCGCACCCCGCCAGCTCACAGCCGAGCACTCTGAGGTCCAGAGGTCACATAGCCAGTTTGTCGGCACACTAGCATTCCAAGCCCAGGTGGGTTTTCTACCACCCGGGGCCACTACACTCAAACGAAAACTGAAAAGTATTTTGGAGCTTTATACCAGGCTTCCACAGGGCTCCAGCTAGTTTGTCTGATCTCTTACAAGGGCCCCGAGCCACTTTAAGATGCTCTGGTAAGTGACACGGTCAGCAGAAAACATCTGCGGGAACAATTACTCTTCCAAATGGAGTCTATAAATTTCAGGCAGATCTCCATTTGTATGTAGACTTTATTAATACCCCAGCTTTAGGTTCAAAATGTCTCGTTCCCTGAAAAATGGAAAAAAAGAAAAAGTCCCTCGTAGCCCCCAGGGCCCACACGGAACAGGGCAGAGGCTCAGCTTCCCGGAAAACACCAAACGCCCAGAGAGATGAGGCAGGAGAGGCAGCGGGTTCCCAAACCCCTCAGGGGCTGTGATGTTGAGGCTGTTTGGCACCAACCTTTCAAAATCCCTGCTCTGCAGGGGGCGGGTGTCAACGGGAGATCTGGGGTGACGAAAAGTCGAATATTCAAACTGACCTTCACCAAGAATGATGAGGCAGGGAGCTTTAACAGGATAACAAACGACTCTCCTGAAATAAAATGTCAGGCAGGCGTTTTTGTTTTTTTTCTTGGACTTCTTCCCTCATCACCCCCCAGCTCCTCTAACCACCCCCTCCCTGTCTACTTAAGTTTTGGCTTATTTAAACTTCTGGGGAGTTGCCAGGCAGGCAGGAAGAAGTGAAATCAGGACCATTCCAAAGCCTTGGTTTTCAGACATTAATAAATGAGGTGAAAGATAAGGCATTGGTGAAAACCCGCACAGGGCCTACTTTAAAGTGGTTCTTCCTGCCTGGGTCAGCACTGGCCTTGGCGGGGTTTGGGGTCGTGGTCGGAACTCCCTTGGGTATGTGGGCTCTGTGGTTGGCATGCTTGGGATGGAGACATGAAACTGATCCTGAAGTGGATTCCACAGAATTAGGCCCAACAGAATTGTTCTGCTTGCAGATGAAATGTTTGTTTCAAGCTGATCAGTTCTGCAAGTGTGTTGCTGAAAACCCCAACTGCCCTATTTGGAAAGAACAAGTCTGCATGCAATGAGTCTGTGACTCATTTGACTTTGCCTGGTGCTGGGCTCTGTGATTATGGGCCTGGTCGTGCTTTTTGTTTTTGTTTTTTTCTTCCCCTCAAAGAGGGAAATGATTCACTCACCATGGCATTGTTATTCACAGGAGCATGGCTAGGTCTCATATAGAAGGTTCTAAATTTTAATGTTCCAAATTGAAACTAAAATTTTGCAGCCAGTTCTATCCAGGTATCAGTGTGGTCTCTCTCTCTCCCTCTCTCCTTCTCTCCTTTCTCTTTCATTTACCTACCATGGTATAAATGCTTGTCCCGCACCCAGCCCCCGAAAATTCCTATGTTGAAATCCTAACCCCCAAAGGAGACAGTATTAGGATGTGAGGCCCCTGGGAAGTGTAGGTCATGAGGATGGAGCCATTATGAATGGGATTAGTGCCCTTATGAAAGAGATCCCAGAGAGATCCCTAGCCCCTGGGACCACGTAAGGACACAGTAAAAAGGCACCAGCTATGAACCCCAAAGAGGGCTCTCACCAAACCCTGCTGGTGCCTTGATCTTGGACCCCCGCCCCCAGAACTGTGAGGAATAAATTTCCTTTGTCCCTTCTGCACCAGTCTGTGGTGTTTTGTTGTAGCAGGCTGAATGGACTCGGACACTACCTTTCTTTTCCTTCTTCTCCCCCTTTTGTCTTTTCCTTTTATCTATCTATCTATCTATCTATCTATCTATCTATCACCTATCTATCTATTCAATAAATACTTACTGAGTGCCCACTGTCTGCCAGGTCACAGGAAAATCCCAAGACAAGCATTTTTAAAGCCCCCAAGAACCAACACTTGAATCACCTCCCAGAGTCCATTAAAAATGTGGATCCAGGCCCCTCTTGCAGAAATTATAATTTAGTAGTTACTATTGATTAGTACTTACTATGTACTAGACAAAGTATGTAATCTCATCTAATTTTTTCAACATCCATTCCAAGGGGAACAATTATTCTTCCCACTTTACAGAGAAAACTCAGAAAGTTGAGTGATTTTCCCTAAGTCTCACAGCTATATATCTGCAGGATTTCAACCCAGATCCATCTGAATCCGAAAGTGGGGCTCTATCTCTCGCCTCCTCTTTCTTTAGTCCACGGCTCCGGTGCCAGTTCCGATGCCAGCCCGGCGCCTGGGCACGCCCTGGTCCCTGTGCCGGCAACCGTGCTCCTTCTCGTGCACTTGATCTGGGCCTCCCTCAGATATTTGCTCTCGTGTGACCTTCTGACTAGAAGCATTTGGCCCTGACAGCCAGTGCTTGCAGGAGAGGTCTTATCCCCTTGGGTTGGCATTCAAAGCTCTAAGCAGTTCGGCTTTCTCTTGTCTGATCTCTCCCAGCTCCCTGACACAAGCGCTGTGGCCCAGGAGCTTTGCTACTTTTGAATGTCAAGAGGGTGTCACTACAGAGGAATTTTCTCTCATTGTGTTGAAGGCCAGTCCTTTTACCCACTCAGGATCCTGCGTCCTCACCTTAAGTATTGTTTTCTTCCTTCAGTAAACCTCTCTTTTCTCCCTCTTTCTATAGCATCCCTTAGGCAGGTGAGACACTCTGGTGCTGAGGTGTCCAGTTGTTCAGCATCTCTGGGCCACACTGGAAGAAGAGTTATCTTGGGCCACTCACTAAATACATTGAGGCATGTACTCACCAAAAAATCTCATAATGTTTTAAGTAAATTTACAGTTTTGTGTTGGGCCACATTCATAGCCGTCCTGAGATGCATGCGTCCGTGGGCCACAGGTTGGACACCCCTGCCTAAAGTTTCTCATCTTTAGACTGAGTTGGATTTAGACTGGGTGATTTTTGAAGACTGCAGATTCCTGCCCTGGGACTACAAGAAGAAAAAGAACTCTTCTTTCCTAGCTATATTCCCAGTGCTTACAACCATGTTAGGTACATAGTAAGTGCTCAGTAAATGCCAGTTGAACAGGTGAGTCCCCCAGCCACGCTCTTCATCTTGGAAGGGTGGGTGTGATGGAGCAAGTTTTGCTCTGGTGCTGATTGTGCTGGGCTCCAGGTGGCGGCTCCACATCCAGGAGACTGCTGAGGCCTTGGAAAAGTGGCAGCCGCCAGCCAGACCACCTTTCCCTACCTAAATGAGCTGTTATCAAAGGCAAGGAGGAAAGATCCTCCACTGCCCTCTTTGTCATCATTTCTGATCACTGCAGAAAACACCCCTTTCAGGGCTGATGGCCACACACCTGGCTCGACCTGTGGCGCTGTCCACTTGAACTGACCAGGCAGAAGCAGCTTGGCAGGGCATCTGGCTTTCATTTTGAAGTTGAGTCCAGAAGCTCCAAATATATGTGACTCTGAGATCACAAGATAAGATCGAAGGTTTCCTGGCAGGCACGGCTGATGGCTGCTTTCTCAAATCTCTGTCCCTGGGCCACCACTGGGGCAGGAGGAAGTAGGTGCAATCTTTAAATTCAGCCTGCAGTCTGCACCCCACCCCCAGACCTTACTCTGTGATTTGGACACCTCCCTTGGAGCCTTCCAGCCCACTAGGAGGCCAGCAAACCACCACAATGGCTGCCACCCTGCTGAGGACACTGCGCCAGCCCAGCCCCAAGTCTAGGCAAAGCTTCCAGGGCCCCTCTGCATTCGAAGATCAAAGTGGGAGTTTACAAGCAGAGAGTTCCCTCTGGGCTGGTTGAGCTCCTGGGAAGCCCTGGCCTGTCCTGAGAGGCACCTCCTTCTGTGCCTCTGCCCCTCCTTCACTTCCTCCCTGTCCCCTCATCCTTCTCTTCTTTGGCCTTTGACTAGGATTTCTTTAAAGAAAGAAATTATTTTGCCTCAGGATGCTCATTTATAGCAAAACAAGTGAAAGGTCTGGGCATCTGGCCCCACGTGGGGCATGTTTTCCGGTAATTGCTTTCGAGAGAGCCTTCATCTGGCCGCTGGAACTTGGAACCTCCCCACCCCCAGGCCAACATCACACCTGGTTTCAGCTGGAAGGGGAAGGACTTCAGCTTTCATCTTCTGGGCCTCTTTGTTATTGCTGCAGCCACGGTTTGGCCCTGGATCAGAGAGGGGCCTGGGGGTGGGGAACTGGATCTGGAAACTGTCCCAGAGTTGGGGGGGGGGTGGGAGGGGATGGGGGAGAAAGCCTTGGAGTGGCTGCCCCTCCTGTCCCTGGGCAACCTGCAGCCAGACCAGCCGGGTGAGGGATGGAGCTTGTGGCCTTTCGGTCGGGTTGAGGCTGGTTTTAGATCCAGGGGAAGAGGCGTCCGAGGCTCCTGGTGATAAGGAATCTAAAGTGGTTTGTCCTACGGGAGAGACACACGAGGACGCAGAAAAGCTAACGGGTGAAGCTTGGAGAACCACATGCTGAATTTCCTGAGTAGGGAGATTGCTTTTGGGATAGTTTATAGGTTAGCGGTTAATATTTCCTTAAAAGCTGGCTTATTTCTATCCGCTTTTTTTTAATGCTTTGAGAAAAACCAAATTATCCTTTGGCATGCCTAAGAGGATTTTCTCTGTCATATGTTTCAGGATCTTTATGGTATGCATATCTAGAGAAAACCATTTCCCATAAAAATACCAAGGGAGGGCATTTCGATGGGATTTTAAGCTTATTTAAAATTAATTGCAGATTCATTTCACTGCACATTCGTTGAGGGTTTTCTTTTTTCATTATTAGTATGAAGAAACGGTGTGGGCTCTGCCAAAAACTGGGGAGGAGAAAGCAGAGCAGACATCTGCCTGCAGGACGCATTCCGGGCCCAACTGGGCCCTGGCCTGGCTCTGCGGGAAGGGAGCCTGTAGCTCGGATTGACAGCCTGGCGCTCTGGGGCTCCTCCTCCCTGCCTGCCTGGCCGGCAGGACACAGGGGCACGTCTGGGGACGGCAGAAGGCCAACCACATGGGAGAGGGGCAGTGCGTGGGGGAAGGGATGGTCCGTGGATTGTCCCAAGGCAAGAGCCTTATAGGGCCGCTGGGTGCTGGGCCGTGTGTACCTGGGAGCTCGGAAGCCACCTGCCAGCAGAAACAAGTTGGGCATTTGTGTCAGGTAAAGGGAGTCACTTCGAAGGTCTTTGTGAGGTGACAGTTAGAACTAGGTAGTTTCTCGGACCTGCTGAGGCCCCAGGGATGTTTCTTCAGTATTTCTTATTACGGGGTGTTTTTTTTAATTGGTTAAGGGACCAGGTCTCTTATTCCTAATCTATAAACTAAACAGACACTCCTCCCTGGCCAAGGTGACCAACCACGTAGTCTTCTCCAGTGGGCATCTCACTTAGCTGTTACTGGCCTGAGGCCAGCGCCATCTCAATCCCCTCTGCAGAGAAGGCCAAGGGCACAGTCTTCAAGGGTCCATGCCTACTACTGCCCCGTGGTCTCTCCTCTCTGGAAGTCCCCATGCCACCTGGGCAATCACAGGGGCATTTCAGCTCCCCTTGTATCAGTGCCGGCTCAGACCCCTTGTCCAGAATCTCTTGAAGAGTCTGCGTGTTCTCCTTCCTGGTGCACAGTTACCATAGTAGCTGGATGCAGAACTCTTAGTGAAGGGATCAGGAAATCGTTTACCGTTTATACTTGCGATGGCATTGCATGGTCATTTCTTGAGGAGATCGGGCCTCCTTCAATGACGGGCCCCAGGCTTGTGGACTGACTCAGATCTAGAAAGTGCATGCGGACACATCGTAGTCTAGTGCGGCAGCTGAGAGCAGCCTCTGCTCATTAGTGCTCCGTGTTTTTTTATTTATTTATTTTTGGCTATCTATCATGCCCCTGGGAACAGCATGATCAATTAGCAATTATGATGATCCCCTCAGGTCAGGGCGGCCTGATTGCCACTCCAGCCTTGCTGCCTGTTACAGCAATTATCTACCTCGCTGTTGCTGATTAAATGCTCTCCTTATCATCAGCCTTTCTGGAATCCCATTATCCCCTGAGGGATTCCGGGGATCTCAGTTTCATGGCCACATCTCCTACTTTTACCCCAGTCCTGCAGAGAAGAGCCACCACTACCGAGCTTCTAATAGATGCCGGTGGTCCCCTTTCCCGTGCTACCTTTATGCCTCCTAATGGGAGTGGGCTGTGGAGGAAACAAAGTGAGGTCTGTGCTTCTCACATGATGCATCCATTTCAACATTCTCCCCTTCCTGAGAATTCTACCCCTTCCTCAATATCATATTAACATCCCGCATCTCTACCTCCTGACCGTAGGCCTCCACTGAGTCCAGCCTTGAAAGGAGTTAGCAGTGTGTTAGGGCTGGCTCCAAAGGTCCTTGCCAAGAGACTGCACTCTGTGTTATGACATCCTCCCATGTCTGTAAGTATAAAGGATACTCAACCTTATCTAGGTCTACTCCCACACGTGTTCCCATGGGTCCTGCACGCATTCATTTGCAAGACGTGTGAGCTGTCTCCTCCCAGAGAAGGGACTGTGTTTCTCTGCTTGGGCTGTGCTGAGTCCTCACCCAATTATCGGCCTAAGGCAGCCAGTGATGGCGGGGAAAAATCTTGAGAAGGTCGAAATCATTCTGGGAGGTGCCTGTCTCAGGTGAGCTTGGCGTGTAGTCTCAACCTGGGGAGGCCACTCGTGTCTGAAAAATAGGAAGAGGCTTCTTCTAGCCCTGAGGACTCAGGGCATCTGTGAGCTCCAGATTCTCAGGTTTGGTCATCCAGTATCGCTGCTCCATATCTCAGAGTCTTACTCCTTCTGTGAACTTTGACTTTGATGTGGGAGACTTGTCCTCTCAGTATTGCTACCTTTACGTGGGGCCTATTAGCCCAGGAGCCCTGGTGGTCCCCGGGCTTTCACAGGGAACCTTGAGCCAATCACTGTCTAACCTGGGCCTGCCATTTTCCTTCCTTTCTTTTTTAAAATAGACTAATTCTAGAGCAGTCTGAGTCACAGCAAAATCGACCAGTAAGTACTGAGTTCCCAGATACTCTGCATACCCCACTCACACACAGCCTCCCCCGCTATCAACATACAGCACTGAGTGGCACGTTTGTCATAACCAGGGAACCTATGTTGACACATATTGTCACCCCAAGTCCATAGTGTACATTAGGGTTCCCTTCTGGTGTTATATTTCTATGGGTTCTAACAAATGTTCAGTGACATGTATGCACTGTGATAATATGATATCACAGAGTAGTCTCACTGCCCTAAATACCCTCTGTGCTCTGCCTACTCACTGCTCCCCCCACCCCAGATATTTTTCCTGTCTCTGCAGTGTTGCATTTTCCAGAGTGACGTAGTGTCGGAATCACACAGTGTAGGGACTTTTCAGACTGGCTTCTTTCACTTAGTAATATGTGTTTCCCCATGTCTTTTCCCCCATGTCTTTTCCTGGCTTGAGAAGCCATTTCTTTTTGCCACTGACTAACCTTTCATTGTCTGGATGTAACACAGTTTATTATCCATTCGCCTACTAAAGAGCATCTTGGTTGTTTCTAAGTTTTGACAATTACAGATAAAGCTGCTATAAAAAGAGGTGTACAAATTTTTGTGTGGACATAAGTTTTCAACTACTTCAGGTAAATACCAAGGGGTGTGATTTTGGGTCATGTGGTAAGAGTATATTTAGTCTTGTAAAAGACTGCCAAACTGTCTTCCACAGTGGCTGCACCAACCTGGCATTCCCATCAGTAATGGATCAGAGTTTCTATTGCTCCACACCCTTGTCAGCATTTAATATTGTCAGCGTTCTGGGTACTGGCCATTCCAGTAATGTTTGGGGAATCTCATTGTATTAATTTTCATTTCCCTGATGACATACGATATGAGGCATCTTCTCATATGCTTATCTGCCATCTACACATCTCTCTGGTGAGGTGTCTGTGGAGTTCTTTGGCACATTTTTTAATCAGGTTGTTCATTTTCTTATTGATGAATTTTAAGAGTTCTTTATAGTTTTGGGTAACAGTCCTTTATCAGATATGTGTTTTGTAAATATTTTCTCCCAATTGTGGCTTGTCTTCTCATTCTTTTGACAGTATCTTTCACAGAAGTTTTCAATTTAATGTAGTCCAGGGTATCAATTGGTTCTTTCGTGGATCACGTCTTTGGCATTGCAACTAAAAAGTCACTGTCAAACTCGAGGCCATCACATTTTTTCCTTATGCTATCTTTTAGGAATTTTATAGTTTTTGTGTTTTATATTTAGCTTTATAATCCATTTTAAGCTAATTTTAGTGAAAGATGGAAGGTCTGCGTCTAGATACATTTTGGCTGTAGATGTCCAGTTTTCCAAGCACCATTTGCTGACAAGGCTGCCTTTGCTTCACCGTCAAAGGTCAGTTGACTGTACAATCATATTTGGTACTTGTCTGCTTCAGAACTTGTCAAACCATGTACCCATCACATTTTGACAAGAAAAAAAATATTTCATCACTCATCTCTTGCTCAGTGCTCATCAGTTTTAGTATATGTCCTGAGTTCCAGAACGAGTTAACAAGAAGTACCAAGGTACCACTGCATTTGTGTGGGTCTCTTTCTGGCCTTTCCATCTGTTTCACTGATCTACCTGTCTTTTCTGTTGCCAGTACCTCACTGTCTTGATTACTGTAGCATCACAGTAAATCTTTTAAAAAATAATTTATCTGGGGGTTGGGCTGTGGTGGAGGGGGAAGCAGAGAACTGTACTTGAACAACAATAAAAAATAATAATTTACTTATATATTTTTAGAAACAGGGGAGGCAGGGGAGACAGAGAAATCGAGAAACAACAATGTGTGAGAGAAACATTCGTTGGCTGCCTCTCACACTCCCCCAACCAGGAACCTGGCTGTGCCCTGACCGGGAATTGAACCAGCGGGCTTTGGCTTTGCAGGACAAGGCTCAGCCCATGGAGCCTTCAGGGCTCACAGTAAATCATGGAGCTGAGTAGTGTCAGTCTTTTGACTTTGTTCTTCTTCAATGTTGTGATGGCCCTTCTGAGTCTTTGCCTCTCCATATAAACTTCAGAACCAGTTTGTCAATGTGCATGGCATAACTTGCTGGGGTTTTGATTGAAATTGCATTAAATAGATCAAACTGGAAGAATTGACTTCTTGAAAATGCTGAGTTTCTCTATCCATCAACATGGAATATTGCTGCATTTATTTAGTTTTCCTTTCATCAGAGTTTTGATGATGATTTCTTTCATCCGAGTTTTGTAGATGATTGTCTTTTTAAGGCTTCCAAAGCAGTTAACAACAGTTATATATTTAATACAATCTATATATTTACCATTGTCCCCATACTGTTCAAGTGTCAGAGTTACTGCATAACCCAGCACTTTACTGTCCACTATAGGTGAGGGTCTTAGAAACTGTTATATACTGATTTCTAGGGGTTATCAATACCTCCATCAGCACCACCACCAGGTCTTTATTGCTGTAGAACTGGGAAGGGTTTAAGCTCCAAAATCCCATTCAAGGGGGTCTGAGTGCCAATTTTCTTATTGCCAGGGATAAGGGTGAGCAGGCTCCAAATAGTTCTTCTAGATGAGCCCAGTCCTTAGTAGCTGTCTTTCCCTGTCAGTATGTGCCTTGGGGGCACTGGCTGATGTTCTCTGACTGGGTTGGCTGGTCTCTCGGCTTTTCTCCCACACAACCTTAAGGCTAGTGTCTCACTTCATTGTTTCATCATCTTCAGGATTACATGGGAGACAGAGGGACCTGAAATCAGACGGTCCAGGTCTGAACCTCATGCTCATGCCCGGTAAGTCCTTTAAACTTCTCAGAGCTTCAGCTGCTCCATTTGCAAATGTGGCACGAACATCCATTTTACAGGGTTGATGTGGAAGCACCCAGCTCTGAGTCTGGGACATAGTGGGTGCTACATAAATGACAGTTTTCTTTCCTTCTTGTATTGCCAGCCATTGTGCACTGCCATTCCCAGAAGTAAAGGGTTAAAAACACAATGTGTTCACTTAAAGGACAGATCTCTAGCTTTAAGGGCTTCTGAAGGCTGAAAGTGCTCTGGGATGGATAAGGTTTTAAGTCCCTCCAGGCATGCATTCCTGCCTCTACCATTTAGCGCTTTCCATGGCTGCTGGTCATCATGGCCAAGGAGCCATTACTCAGACAGTATAGTACAGTGGTCAGTAGCTCTGATTCTGAGTCAGATACAACCTGGGGTTCAAACTTCAGTCCTGCCTGGCTGGTGGTCTTGGGTGATTTACTTAATTACTTAGACTTCAGTTTCTTCATCCTTTAAAGGAATGTGATCATAATTGTATTATCTCACCAGGCTGTTGTGGAGACAAAGTGCGAGTACGCGCTGAGCACGACGGCCGGCGTGCAGTAAGTGCACTACAGGAAGCTGTGCTCGTCATCACATTAGAAGACGGCCTGAAGAACACCCGTTACTTCTGTAATCTCCGTACTGTTCTGGACTCCCCATAAACAAAAATAAAAGTCGCCTGGCATCATCCACAAGGTCTGGTGTTGGGGGAGGTGGAGGGGGCTTGAGCAAGGATGTGAAATCACTGCAGTACTCGTGGGACTCAGGCGTGCAGACAGTATGATGACAGACCCATCAGGGGCCACAGTCCAAAGACACTTGTAGACTTTGTTTCAGGGAGCTTGATGAACTGGACACTCCGAACTAGATTCTGCAAGAAAATTATTATTTTTTAAACTGGGTAAGTTATTTTTTATTATTTTTATTTTCTATTGCATCGATTGTGGTGACGTTGGTGAATGAGATTATACAGGTTTACAGCGCACATTTCTACGATACGTGGTCAGTTTATTGCATTGTGTGCCCACTAATCAAATTCAAAGCATCTTCCATCACCATATATTTGCCCCCTTTACCCTTTATTACCCCCCAACCCCCTTCTCTCTGGTAACCACCATACTGTTGTCTGTGCCCATGAGTTTCAGTTTTGTATCCCACACATGAATGAAACTGCATGGTCCTTTGCTTTGTCTGACTGACTTATTTCATTTAGCATGGTATTCTCAAGGTCAACCCACGTTGTCACAAATGGCAGTATTTCATCTTTTCCTATGGCTGAGTAGTGCTCCATAGTATAGAGGTACCACATCTTCTTTATCCAGTCATCTATGGAAAGACACTGGGGTTGTCTCCATGTCTTGGCCACCATGAATAATGCTGCAGTGAACATAGGGTGCATATGTCCTTGCAAATAAATGTTTTTGAGTTTTTAGGGAAGATACCCAGAAGAAAGGTTGCTGTGTTGTTGGATGAATTATGTTTTAAAAAGGGCTTTAAATGAAAAGCCGAGATGACAAGAAAAAATGAATATTCAGGGAAAAAAAAGAAAAAGAAGAGGAGGAGAAGGAGGAGTAACAACCACGATAACAATCACAGGGGAGCCGGGTCGGGAAGCTAACACAGAAACCTGCTCCCCCTGAAGGTGTTTGCTGGGAACTGATGACCGTGAGCCTCAGTGTCTGAAAGCTGAATGTGATGTGGGGAGATAAAGTTGGGGCTCACCCAGGCTGGTGAATCTAATCCAGGCCTTCACAGAGAGCTGGGACTCAAAAGTGATGTATTCCTGGTTGAAGGAGCGTGGGAAATGAACCTACCAGGTGGGGGGGGCAACAAGCAAACTTGTCCTTGCCTGACAAGACTTTGCACTGAGTGGAGAAAAAAAACAATATCCTTTGAGAAATCTTAATTACTAGCTGGCCCTAATGTAAATCTCCAGCCCAAATTCATTCTGCTTACATAATCTGAAAACAAACAAACAACTTTAAAGAATTTAACTTAAATACTTTAGCTTTATAGTGCCCCAGACACTGGCAGAAGCAAATATAAATTATCTGGAGAAATACAACTTTATCCCACGACTCAAAGAATTCTCACCAATAAAATTCTAAAGAATTCGTGCTCATAGTCAAAAATTGCAAAAGAGGCACAAAAAAGGCACCACAAGGAAGAACCAGCAGAAAAAGAAGACTATAGAATTAGAACTGAAAAGACTTTAATGTTGGAATTAATAAATATAGCATAGTCAAGAGTATATTTAATACATTAAAAAGAACTTAAGAGATACTTGAAAATAAGCAAAGAAGAAAAGAGTATTAAAATGAAACAACCAAAAGGAATTATAAAAGAACTAAATAAAACTTCTAAGAACAAAAAGCATAGCAACTGAAACTTAAAGTCAGTATATGGTGAATACAGTAGATCAGAGGCAGTTGAAGAAAGAATCATGAATTAAGCAATAGGTGTGAGGTAATTAAGTAGAATGTTAACTGGAGAGAAAAAGCGATAGGAAAATATGAAGGAAAAGGCAGGCAGCATGGAGCACACAGGCATTTCTCAGCAGAGTTGCAGCATGAGAAGGCAGAGAAATTGTGCCTGAGAATTTTCCAGAATTGTTGAATAATACTAAACCTTAGAACTAGAATACTCTGAATATCAAGCAATAAAAAAAAAACTAATGCATAGAGAAATCATAGTGAAAATGTAAAACACTAAAGATTAAAAAAAGATTACAAAAGCTAGAAAGTAGATTACCTACAAAGTAATTACACTTATGAGCAGAATAGAAGCCAGAAGGCAGTAGAAAAATGTGCTGAGAGAAAATAACTATTCGCCTAAAATTGAATACTCAGCAAAAGTGTATTTTAAATGGAAGGGCAAATTAGAGTCATTTTTTTATAAACAAAAAAAAGGAGGGAGTGGAAACCAACAAATTTTCATTAAAGGACATTCTAAAATCATGTACTTCTCAAAAAAAGAATGTGATCTCTGATGTGATCCCAGGTACTAGATACTACACACTAAAAGGAATTAAGAGCCAAGAAAGTGGTAACAATAAATAAATGTTGACTGCATAAAATAAGAAAATGCCTACTTTTTAATTGAAGAAAATGTTGGATACCTTGCAGGTAGAAAGGAGTGGTCAAAGTCAAATATTTTAAAGTTGATGGATTGTTCAGAAGAGGGTAAGAATGACGACCAGCTCTAAAAATAGGTCCATTAAACTTTCTAGAGCAATTACTAAATCATAGAGATAAAAAATTAAATGAGAAACAAGTCAATCAGGGGAGTTCTGGACAAGATGGAGGTGTAAGTAGAAGCACTTTGCTTCCTTGCACAACCAAAAGAAGGATAACAACCAATTAAAAACAAAAGATAACCAGAACTGCCAGAAAATCAAACGAT
The DNA here is from genome assembly GCA_004024845.1 of Tonatia bakeri. Taxonomy (NCBI): domain Eukaryota; kingdom Metazoa; phylum Chordata; class Mammalia; order Chiroptera; family Phyllostomidae; genus Tonatia; species Tonatia bakeri. The sequence continues at coordinate 24,165 of PVIA01001739.1, forward strand.
ATGGAAGTCTGACAACCAAGGAGTTAAAGAAACATTCATCCAGGCTGGTAGGAGGGACAGAAAGAGGAAGGCTGGGCAGTGAAGACACATGACAAGGTGGTGCAAACCAGGAGATCCCACATTTGCATGCGGATAAGCCGGGAGGAACAACTGGGGAGTGAGACAGACTGTGTAACGCAGGGTTTCAGCACAGGAAACCAAGGCCTCAAAACCTCTGGCTATAAAAATCTGTGGGGTTGCTGCAGCAGGAGAAACTCCCAGTCTCACAGGAAAGTCTGTTGGAAGGGCTCACAGAATCCTAGAACATATACAAGCCCACACACCCAGGAATCAGCACCTGAAAGGGCCCAATCTGCTTGTGGGAAGTGACAGAAGTGACTGAAAGCTGGGAAGAGACAAGCAAGTGGCATTGTTCCCTCTATGACCCCTCCCCACGTTCAGCACCACATCATGGTGATGTGGGCTGCCTCACCCTGGAAAATGCCTAAGGTTGTGCCCCTTACAACGTAACACTTGTGCGGAGACCAAAAAAAAAAAAAAAAAAAAAAAAAAAAAAAAAAAAAAAAAAAAAAAAAGTCCCAAATGAAGAACAGATCGAAACTCCCAGAAAAGAACTAAGTGATAAGAAGATAGCCAACTTATCAAATACAGAGTTCAAAACACTGGTCATCAGGATGCTCACAGAAATGGTTGAGTGTGGTCACAAAATGGAGGAAAAAGTGGAGGCTATGAAAAGTGAAATGAAGAGAAATGTACAGGGAACCAACAGTGAAGGGAAGGAATCAGGGACTCAAATCAATGGTTTGGACCAGAAGGAAAAAATGAACATTCAACCAGAACAGAACGAAGAAACAAAAATTCAAAAAAATGAGGATAGTCTTAGGAACCCCCAGGACAACTTTAAATGTTCCAACATCTGAATCATAGGGGTGCCAGAAGGAGAAAAGGAAGAACAAGAAATGGAAAACTTATTTAAAAACATAATGAAGAACTTCCCCACTCTGGCACAGGAAATAGACTTCCAGGAAGTCCATGAAGCTTAGAGAGTCCCAAAGAAGTTGGACCCAAGAAAGCATACACCAAGGCACATCATAATTACACTACCCAAGATTAAAGATAAGGAAAGAATCTTAAAAGCAGCAAGAGAAAAGCAGAGGGTTTTAACTACAAAGGAGTTCCCGTAGACTATCAGCTGATTTCTCAAAAGAAATCTTGCAGACAAGAAGGGGCTGGAAAGGAGTATTTGAAGTCATAAACGGCAAGTATCTACATCCAAGATTACTCTATCCAGCAAAGCTCTCATTTAGAATGGAAAGGCATAAAAAGTGCTTTCCAGATAAGGTCAAGTTAAAGGAGTTCATCGTCACCCAGCTCTTATTATATGAAATGTTAAAGGGACTTATCTAAGAAAAAGAAGATGATCAAAACTATGAACAGTAAAATGACAACAAACTCACAACTATCAACAACTGAAACTAAAAAACAAAAACAAACTAAGCAAACAACTAGAACAGGAACAGAATCACAGAAATGGAGAGCACATGGAGGGTTATCAGTGGGGAGGGGGAGGAGGAGAATGGAGGAAAAATGTTCAAGAAATAAGAAGCATAAATGGTAGGTACAAAATAGACAGGGGGAGGTTAAGAATAGTACAGGAAATGAAGAAGCCAAAGAACTTATATGTATGACCCATGGACATGAACTCAGGCTGGTGGGGGGGATACTGGAGAGTGGAGTGGTACCAGGCAGAGAGGTATAAAGGAGAGGGAAAAAAAGGGACAACTGTAATAGCATAATCAATAAAATATACTAAAAAAAAGTCAATCAACCCCCTCCCTCTTAAAAAATGAAGTGTAAAGAAAAACTAGAGACAGAAAAAAAATGTGAGATATCAAAAACAAATTAAAATATGTCAATAATCACAATAAGTGTAAAATAGCTAAAATCTCTCGGGAAAAGACAAATAGGTTTTGCTCTGGCTGGTGTGGCTCAGTGGATTGAATGCCAGCCTGTGAGCCAAAGGGTCACCAGTTCGATCCCCAGTCAGGGCACATGTGTGGGTTGAGAGCCAGGACCCCAGTTGGGTGCATGTGAGAGGCAACCACACATTGATGTTTTTTTCCCTCCCTTTCTCCCTCCCTTCCCATCTCTAAAAATAAATAAATAAAATCTTTAAAAAAAGACAAAGAGGTTCAGAGTTGATTATTTTTATATAAGCAAAACGTAGCTTATATGCTGTGTACAGCAGACATACCAAAAACATAAGGATACGCAAAAGCTAAATGTCAGAGCTTGAAAAAATATATGCCAGGAAAATACTAAGCCAAAGAAGAGAAATGGTGTGATAATATAAATATTAGACAAAATAGTCTTTAAGGGAAAACCATAACTGCAGAAACAGAGTATCATTACCTAATGATAGAACATTCTTCTGCAAAAAGATGTAACAATTTTAAACTGGCATGAACCTAAAAATATGGCCATATATATATAAAATAGAATTATAAGGGGAAATCAATAAATTAATGATCAAAGTAGATTTTAACATTCTTCTTTTATTAACTGATTTTGTAAGAAGAAATTAACAATGATACAGAATATTTGAACAACACAAAGTCTGACCTAATAGAAATTTACAGACTTTTGCACACAAATAGAGAACACACATTCTTACAAAGCACTCATGGAACATCAGTGAAAATTGATCCTGAGAGAGGCCATGAAGACAAGCCTCAAAATTTTCAAAAGGATTATTGTCATATAAACTATTTTATCTAACTACAGTGCAATTAAGTTAGCAATCAACAGCAAGAAACTACAACCTCTGTGCAGTTGAAAAAAGAATTGCTTCTCAACAACTCACAGGTCAAAGAAATCATAATAGCAATTAGAAAGTGTTTAGAATTAAACCCCAGTGAAAATACTACACACCAAAACAGGACAATGCAGCCAAAGCATTATGTAGAGGAGAGTTCTTAGCCTTAAACAGCTATGTTGGAAATGAAGAAAGCCTACACATTAGTGGGCCAAGTATCAAACTTAGGAAGTTAGAATAAACGTAGAGAGTGAGGAAAAGCAGTAATAAAGACAAGTAAAGAAAAAAGAGGAGTAATAAAACGGAACCAAAAGTGAGTGTTTTAGAAAGATTAATAAAATACACATTTGCCAACATTAATCAAGAAAAAAAGCTATGGTCTAAGGAATGCAAAAATTTACAAAGGGATCTTGTATCTTTCTTAGTTTTCAAGATGAGATTTAAAATTCCTTCTAAGTTCAGTCTAAATTCTTCATGTGAAACCTGGGCCCAGGGACTAAATGTGATTTGGACACAGACAGCCATGGGCCTGTCTGCCTCTTACCTTGCACTTGTCTGACCTTAGCATTGATCTTTCCTCTTTGTTGGCCTAACGTTCCTGATAGGAGAATCAATTCTTTGAATCAGGGGCCATGGCAGCTCTTAAAGCAAGTGGGTGAATATCAGGGATGTGTGTGTCTCAGTATTCTCTACTGGCCCAGTCATCTAACTTACCTTCAGGGAGCCCTTATGTGTGGAATGTGGTGGAAAGATATATGTAATGAAAGTGAAAACTTAACGAACTTAACCTCTAGTAATTCCTCTTAAAGAAGAATAATAGCATGGAAAGCCACTGGAACAGAAGGTGAGGGTGCTCAGAGGAGTCCAAGCCACAGACATGATAGTTAATATAGAGTAGAGGTACTAAAAAAACACTGTGAGTGAGAACACAAGAAGAATTTTATTTTTTCCTCTTTTGAGGATTGGGCAGGGAAGATCAGAGGAGAGGGAAAGAAGAGAGAAAATAGGAGGGTGTGAGGCTCATGGACTCTTGTGGTCTGAATATAATCCCCCAAGGACAGGGGAGTGGCTGAAGGACTTCTGAGAATAAGGCTTACTACTCTTCAATCTAAATAAATACGAGATGTTGCAATGTAGCATGTCTATGTCTTCACTGTAAATTATTTTCAGTTTGTCTGCTTCCCACTGTGAGTTGTGAGAATGCAAGGCTGGAATTTTGTCACATCATGCTCCAGGATGAAAGAGAAAAACAAGCAGGAGTTTAATGTCAGTGGTGACCATGAGTAGGGGCCCCCTGGCAACTGGCAGATATCTTGTAAGGGAGGACTTTGAATTTCTCCTAGGTGTAGAAGTTGTGTTTGTATTAGTTATGATTACATGGGGCTGCAAGAAAGACAAAAACCTCCAAAAGTGGTTTAGACAAGCCAGAGGTTGGTGCAGTGTTCCAGGGTTGTCAGGGCAAACCCCGGTTCCTTCTATCTTGCTGCTCTAACTCTGTGTGACTTTTGCCCTCATGGTGGCATGATGGCTGCTGCTCCTATAGACATCTTGCCCATAGTCGAGGGAAAGAAAAAAGGGGAGGAAAAAAGCACAGATACACGAATCTGTCTTCTTTTGAAAAGCTTTTCCAGAAGCCCCATCCAGTGACTTCTGCCAGCTGTGGGTCACATAGTCACACTTAGCTGCAAGAGAGTCTGGGAAGGAGACAAGTTTAGCTGGACTTAGTGCCTTCTTGAACAAAATTCGGGTTCTTTCATTAAGGAGGACTTGTAAAATGGCTGTTGGGTAGGCAATTAGCTGTGTCTGCCATGAAGCTCATCTAAACCAGAGCTAAGTGGGCTGAGAGATCCCAGGAGCCATCTGGGTTATTTGGAAATGAATAAGACAGCCCTTGAGGAGTTCACAATTTAGAGGGAAGACAGACATCTAATTGAAATAACAAGAACACTGAATTACATTTTAATATAATGCGGTTAGGGGAGGCAATAGAGGTAAGCAGAGGGGGCTCAGAAGCACAGAGGCAAGACAGCTGGCTGGGGAGAGAGAGAGGCACCAGAGCAGAAGTTAGTCACATGATAACGTTCTGTGGGTGTGGCGTGGGGTGGGGGTCTCTTCTGTAAGAGACACACAGGGGTGCCAGTTGCTGTGGTGTGTGTTGAGTCACATGCAGGTTTGTATATGGAAACTCTCAAGTCTAAGATGGGAAGGCATAGGATATGACCTTGGAGCAGAGTGTCAAGGGCTCTCTCTATGAGGGTACTGGGGAGCCACTGGAGAGTGTTAAGCAGAGGAGTGGCCCAGACAGGACTGTGTTTTGGGTGGCACGTGGCTGTGGCTTTTCTCAAGCAGGAGGCAGAGGCAGGGAGGACTGAGAGGAGGCGAGGGCTGTCCTGGGGGAGAGATGGAGAAAAGAGATGGTCTCTGAAGACTCTCAGATGTAGGGAGAGTCTATGCCACCCCCTCGCGGGTGTGTAGTCTGGGTGATGAGTATTCGCTGGTGCTCCTTATTAATTCAACCCAGGATAGGGACAGGGAGGTGGCAGCAGCATCGGAGGAGTGAGTCAAAATGAGCTCCTCCCAAAACGTGTTGATTTAGGAGAGAACCTTAATCCAGGAATGTCAGATCTACACAGATCCTCTCCTTTTTAAAAGTTGAGGAAAAGGCCCTCACAGGGGCCAGTGAATTATTGGATTTGGCCGAACTGACTGTCTGGAGTCCAGTCTCCTGACTTCCAGATCACTTGCTGGCTGTCACCAAGAAGAGAAATCTTTGTTCTGGGAAGATGGTTTTCTAGGGGGGAGGAGACCAGGAGGCTGAGCTTCCTTGCACAGTTCGGGGTTTGGGGGAGGGGCTGGGAGAGGGTTAGAGCTGGCTCTGGAGGTGGTCGGGTGTGGAGGGATGAGGGTGGTGTGCAGGGGGAGGGGGGCAAGGCACTATCGAAGATGTTACTTTAATTGCTTGTGGTCCTCCTAGCAGCTCCGAGAGAGGTTGCGGGCAGGGCTGGGGGGGGTGGGGCGTGGTCCTCCAGCTGTGGACCGAGGAGCTCTTACAGGGGGCCAGCGTGTCCCAGCCACCTAGGTTCAATTGTCCAGGCTGGCCTCGAACCCAAACTCCTTGACGCTGAACCCTGTGTTCCTTGAACTTGCTAATATCCAGGTCCTCACCAACTGGGTCTCGCTTGCTCGCAGACGGCCCGGACCCCTCCACTGTAAGGGGACCTACGATCGGTCTGCAGGTGGCGCTGCGCACCCAAGCAAAGGCGCGCCAGGGCGGCAAGTTCTGGGTGTGGGACTTTCTAGTTCTGGGGGCCCGCTCGGCAGGAATTACTAGGAAAGCGCTTCCAGACCTCAAAGGAAATTCACAGAATTCCGAGAGCGCCGAGGACCAGAGGCGTGCTTTCAGGTCTGCAGTGGATACCCAGGCGCCAGGGCAGGAGCCTGGCGGAAGGGCAGCCTGGAGCGTGTGGCCAGGGAGCATGCAGTCTGAGGGGCATCTCTCCCAGCTTTCCAGGATCCGTGATGGGGAGCCTCGCGGCCCTGCCAGGCGCCACCTCCCACTGACGGAGCCGCCTTGCATGTCCTGTAAAGTCCTGATTCACAAAGAATCTGCCCAGATGATTTTCATCAAAGGCTGCAGCAAAGGCCGCAGCCTCAAGGGATTTCTCTCAGGAAGGAACTGCGAAAGGGTTTATGGCCAGGTTTTGCTGAAAAGCATGACACAAGTATTCAGGTGGAATTTATTTATTTTGCTGGGGCTCAAGGGTCAAGAGGCTCCTGGTCCCTTGGTAACTTGTGTTTTGGCGCATTCCTCCTCCTTTGGGACTCCTTTTTAAGCGAATTTGAGCTCTGACCTTCTGAAATTCTCCAGGAGACCTGATCACAGCCCACAGCACCCTGCCCCCCTTCCCCCACACACTGTTGAGTTGAGGCCCAGTCGATTCAGCGGAAGATTGGGGCCCTTCTGAGTTGCTCTGGAGGGTTTTCTAGTCTCACGTGAGAGAGGCAGAGAAGGCTCTGATGTCAGGCTTTAGTGGAGACAACAAAATTTTTACACCTAGCATGGCGTGAGGCCTCAGGGAGGCAGAAGCGGGGGCAGGATGTGGTACCTTGGGTGAGGGTCAGGACCACCAGAAATACAAACAGTCAAAGGAGGGACCCCAAAGGCTCTGCCCCTCTTGGTCGGCCTGCTGTCCTGTCATCAGGTCTCCTTGGAGCACCCAGCTGCAAGCCCCTGAGCCACCTGAGGCAGTCACCCAACACTGTCACAGCAAATGTTAGGCACTGCTCTGGAGTGTGACCTGTGAGGTGGGGCTGGCCCGTGTCCTCCGGCAGTTCGTTGCCTGCCATGTGCTAAGGTCCAGGGTGGAGGTGACTGAGTTACCCTGAGCATGGCCTGTAACTGGCCCTGGTCACAAAAGGTCAGGCAACTTTGAGAAAACTGAAGTAGTCGGTGGGTGGAGGCCTGGAGGGCCAGCAATAGGGTGGGGTGCCTCATATTATCAGAGGAGCTGAGTCGAGAACCTGGAATCTCGTCAGGGTCAGCCAACCTTCACTTCAGCTGGAGGCTGTCCTCACTGCGACACCAGGGACACATCCCAGACACTAATGTTCCCAATCTTCATTATATGTAATTATTATTTCAGTTTTGATTTTTGGCACTTTTCTTAAATTGGGTGCCTCCTGCAGCATGTACATCAATCTTCATAACAGTCCATGAGGTAGGGGCTGTGCTATTCCCATTTTATGGGAGGCTCAGTGTCCTGTGCCCATCTGGACGCACACCCAGAGCTCATGCTGAGCTGGCAGCAGCCTGGAGGGGATAAGCCACTCAGCACCATCCTCTCAGGAGCACACTTTCCTGGTTACACAGACAGGAGCCCAGCGGTGCCCTGCCTACCTCCCAGAGCGTGGGGATTGCGGGGAACTTTAGTTCTGAAAAAGAGGATGAAGGAGAGGGACTGGAGCAAGCACCAGAACTGTCATGCGGAACATCAGTCATGGTCAGGGTGACAGTGTGATGACTCCCCACCCCACCCACACGAAGGGCCAGTCCAGACACCCCACAGCCCCACTGCACGTCCTTGGCCTTGCCTTGTTTTTACCCGACCTGGCGCCTGTGCTGTGGAATCTAGCTTGGGCTGAGTCATCCAGTCTCAGGTGTGATTTGAAAGGACCCAATTTAGAAGCTGCAACTATCAAGCCAGCCCCTCTCCCTTCCAGAAGCAAGTGTGATGTGTGCTTCTGGGCCGGGGGCAGGTCGTCCGTGGCCTGCCCGCAGACATTTACAGAAATCATGGGCTCTTCCTCCTCACCGCCATCCCCCCTTCTGCCATCATTCCAGAAGGAGGTCTCTCTCTGGTGACGGAGGAAGGCTAGGGAAACCTCCTTTTACCACCTCAGCTGGGTGTGGGACTGGTTAAGCCAAGCATGAACCAGGCTACAAGCACTTGTTCTACCCAGCTTCTCTCCTGCTGAGACTCTTCAATCACTCATGCGAACTGCTCCCCAAAGGTGGCCCTCACCGCTGCGGAGGACACTTACTCCAGATCCCTCCTAAGCCCCAAGACCCCTCCTGATTCTACCACTCTGGACCCTATCCTGAACTTTTTGAAGATACTTCTATTTGGGGGCCCATACTATGTTAAAACATAAGGTGCTTTGGATTTTCTACCCATGGTATAACGTTTTCCGTATCAAGAATGACCAAGTGCACCACAGTGATATGAATGCTGTGCTCTGATCAGGACAGAGGTGGCAGACCCCCGCAACCCTGGGGGGCGGGTCTGCAGACCTACGTGAATGAGGAAAGCCAGTGGTAGACGGAGGACACAGCCATGCACAACAACGACAATAGGCAAGCGAACAACTCCCACGAAACAATGTTACGTGCCTCCTGAGGAAACGTTATATGCTCACATAAAGAGTGAAAGGCTTGGAAGCTACTCAGGAACCTGAGGGCGGTTGCCTCTGGGGACAGTGGAGGAAGGGACTAGAATTAGAGGTTGGTGCAAAGGGTCTTCAAGCCCTATCTATAATGTTTTAATTTTTCATGAGAATTAGTTGTCTAATTAAAAGTTAATGTTTAAAATACGTTGGCCTCTCTTGTAGTTGTCCTGAACTACTATTTCAAACTCTGGGCCATGGGGAGCGTGCCGTGCTGCGTCAGTCCCGGGCCCCAAACCCGTGCAGAACACCTTACACACCAGGCGCCTTCCCTGCTCGGGCACACGGCTGTCTCGGGCCTCAGGCGCCTGCAGCCTGACTGCGGAGCCTTTGATCCAGTCCCCTCAGCCCCTGCCTTTCCAGACTCTGGACCTGACTTCCTTAGCCTCTCTGCAGATGGCGCCCCGCGGCCCCAGCCCAGCATGTTTGTTGTTCTGCCCAGGTTCATCCTCTCTCTTTTTCCCTGTCTCTGTCTCCCTCTCTCTGTCCCCACAGGCCCTGCTTGTTCCTGGGGGAGCACCACGTAGAGAGGAAGGCATTTTCTGTTGTTTCAAGTCAGTTTCCTGGAACTGCTCTAGGGCTGAATGCTACAGGAATTTGCCCAGAGCCCCTCTGAGGCTGGAACTCACCCCCACAAAGACCTGAGTGTTCCCTTGCTCGTTCTTCAGATATTTATGGTTCTGACAGTGTGCTTGGAGCCGTGCTAATCACAATCTACTGCTCTGTGGACTTGGAGCCCGTCCACCTCTTCCTGTTCCTGCCGTCACTCCTTAGGCCGGGCCACAGTCACCTCTCGCTGGGAGACTGCAGCAGTGTCCAACTTTTTCCCTCCAGTCATTCCTCCCCTCTCCAGCCAAAGCAAGCTTTCTAAATCAAATCTGATCATGCTCCTTCTTTGCTGAGAACTCTCAGCGGTTTCCCGTTGCTGTAGGGTCCAGTCAAATGCCCTGATGGGGCCGTAGGACTGACTGGTGAGGCCCCAGCTTACGCCTCCAGCGTCCATGCTCCAGCCACACAGGCTCTGGCCTCTGAGCCTTCACACAGGCCTTTCCGTCCGCCTGCAGCGCTCACCCCCACTACCTCACTCCTCCCCCGCCCAGGCTGGGCTCTAGTGGAGCTCTGGGTCCGAACTTGGGTAGCATCTCTTTCCGGAAGAAGCCTTCCTGACCCTTATGCCCCCACTCCTGCCCCTAAGGAGTGCTGATCATGCATCTCTCAGGTCCTTTATCACACTTTATTCGAGTGCATGTTAAATTCACCAGTTCCTCCTGCCAGATCATAATGTCTTCAATAATAATGATGACAACCCCACTGCAGGGTGAGCTCTCTTACCTCAGTGTGTGCCAGGCACCATGCTAAGTGTGTTTTACACCTTCTATCATGCAATTCCACCTGTCTTTGAGGTGGGAGCCATTGTTGTTTCCATTTTACAGATGAGAAATCGGCCTTAGAGAGGTCGAATATGCGCCATGGCCACAGAGCCAGCAGGTGGCAGATTCAGAGCCCACACCTTGCCCCAGTGGGAAGGGCGGGGCTGTGTCTGTCTGATTCAGGATTACATCCACAGCTCTGAGTGCAGCGCCAGCCACTGAGAAGGAACTCAATAGCTGTTTGTTGAATGAATGAATAAATCAAGAGATGTTCAGTGATAGGCAGCAAATGTAATCCCTGCTGGGGCTCGTTCCCTTTAAATGCAGTGAGCAGAAGAAGAGCTACATTATCGATCCATGCCAGAAACCACGGGTACACAAGTCAGTCGGGAGAGTCCCCAGCCAAGCTGTCTGCTGAGGAAGGCCCTGGAGTGTGGGGCAGGGCCGGGAGCCCCCAGCACCAGGTTGGCAAGGGCCATCTGGGGAGTTTCAGGCTAGCAGATACCTGATAAGATCTGAAAACAGCACTAATGTGGGAAGAAAGATGGGGAGAGAGTCCACAGGACTTGAATGTGTTTTATTTTGTCCAAAGTGGGATTTCTGCTAATTTAAATTAATGGTTCTCAATAAGGATGATTTTTCCCTTCAGAGGACATTTGGCAATATCTGCAGACATTTTTGGTTGTCACAACTGGGGGTGGTGCCACTAAACACCCTACAATATACAAGACAGCTTCCCCCAACCCCCAGAAAGAATTGTCAGGCCCAAAATGCCGTTCTTGCCAAGGTTGAGAAGCCCCGATTTAAACAATGGAATGGGTGAACCTGGGGAGTAAGCGATGTCTGTGGAAGTGCCTTTTCTGGTGGCCTCCAACTCTGCTTTAGTGACGTAGCCTATGACAGAGGAGGGACTGGAGGGGACAGATGCCTTCTCTGCTCCCTGACTCTGGAAAACACACCCGGGACTTGGCCCCTCCCTGTGGTTTCCCTTTCCTCCTCTCCATTCCTCACAGTTCTGTTATCACTTCAAGATCAAAGGCTGGAAACATTTGCATCCCATATTTGAGAAAAGAGTACTGGGTGGGTCTCAGATGTGAGCATGCTTGGCTCACTTCTTGCTGGGGACTCATCCGCAGGAGCCCGCACACGGCTCACACTGCTCAGGACTTAGCCGGCCACGCCCAGAGGGGGCGGGCTTAGAATGTTGTGGGAGAGGCGGTTGAGGCCCAACTTTGAGATTTGCACAGGCAGCGTGTGACACTTGCCTTTCCCATGATCTCGATGGCCTGGCCCCTTCTTTGTGCCTATGCACATCCATGCGATAAATGCACCCTGAGTGCTTCCCATGTTCCAGAGACGTTGTCAGGGGTTGTTTTGTGCATGGGGAAGCCTCAACCCTTGAAGAGCATAGATATATATAATGTCTTAGGAGAGAATAGAATCATCTATCCCTCACTATGTTATTTTAGGTCCTACAAAAAACAAAGCTCAGCCCTGGCTGGTGTTGCTCAGTGGGTTGAGTGCCAGCATGTAAAGCGAAAGGTCACTGGTTCAATTCCCAGTCAGGGCACATGCCTGGGTTGCGGGCCAGGTCCCAGAGGCAGCCAATCAATGTTTCTCTCCCTCTCTTTCTCCCTCCCTTCCCTTCTCTCTAACAAATAAAATCTTAAAAAAAAGAAAAACAAAGCTCAAGATATAATTAGATGTGTGAAGAATTTACTGGGGGAAGCACCTGTGAAGGATGAAGGGTGGAGCAGGCCGGAGTCTGACCGGAAGGGAGAGAGGGGAGGAATGGAGCTGGGCAGGAGGTGTCAGCGAGGCTGCTGGCCGGTCGGAGGAGCCCGCATTTCACCTGGATGGCCCAGTGTCCCCCACGCTCAGTCACTGGCTCCTCCTGACCCGTGACTGCACATTGCTTCTGAGAGTTTTTCAGGCAGCCGCCGTAGGAACCCTGGGCAGTTTCTTATCCTTTTTCAAACAGTGCAAAGACTACTGAAGCCCTAACTCCTGCCTTCGAGCTGTGCAGGCCCCAAGTCCAGCTCTCTACAGCCGTTCCCCCTTAGTTCTCTCTGCCGCACTGGCCTGGTAGCCCGCGCAGGTGGAAGGGGTCTGTTGCCTGCTGAGCCAAGCAGCCTCCTGATCCCCACCTTTGCAGGTCTGCTCAAGCCACCCTCCCACCCGGAGTGCTTTTCTAATCCTTCAGTCTGAACTGAATATGCCCACTGCCTGGCCCACGCCAACTCCCACTTCTTCCAGGAGTCTTTCCAGCCCCGTGATGTCCCCACTCATGGAACTTGTTTCATACAGGAATATTGCTATCATTCAGCAGCTCATTGCTCTCCTGTTGTTTCTTAAACTAGTTTACAAATTTCTGGAGGCTCAGGTCAGTGATAAATCAGTTCCCTCTCCACCATTTCTTCTTTCCTTTTCCTTCTCCCTTCCTTCTATTTCTCAGGTATCAGATTTGCCAGCAGAAACTGGTAGGACCTTTTTACAAACTGATGGGTCCCCTTCAAAGCCTTGTCTGGGCCCCAGCTGGGCAAAGTTAGTAAATATATAAATATTTTGATGCCCAACTAGCCTGACCTTGTTCTTTCTCATTCTTCCTCGGTCCCAGTGATCTCTAGTGTCCCTTTCTCTGCACCCTCCCCAAATTAATCTCTGCTCTCAGTACCTCAGTATCATACTAAGGAACCAGTGACTCAGAGTAGCCCCGAGTATGACTTCTTCCTATTTTTGACCAGGCTCCAAAGAGTTAAAAGGATCAAATACATCTGCTGGGTGAGCCAGACTCTGCAGTGTCCGATACAGTAGCCACTAGCCATACACGGTTACTTTGATTGATGAAAACGAAAATGTTGTTCTCCAGCTGTGGTAGCCACATTTATTTCAGGTGCTCAGTAGCCACAATGTTGGCCTGCACAGATATATTTCCATCATCACAGAAAGTTATACTGGACAATGTTGAGAGAAGGAAAAGCATTTTTCAAAACGCAGGTGTGGGGTGTGTCATGAGCTTCCTTTTCATCCTGAGTCACCCTGGTTCGGAGAGCCTCGCCTTGCCTAAGAGAACAGCTGGGTCTTTCAGGCTTCCCACTGAGCTGAAGAAAGACCCCTCTGAGCCATACCCAGGTGCTAGAGAGGCCTCTGCAGTGAACACAGGCCTTGAGGTCACAGAAGCAGTGGCCTCGGGATGTAACTGTAGGTGCCCTGGGTCCCTGCCCTCTGTCTCTGGATGTGCTTCTGGGGGCAGAGAACCCCACTGGGAAGCAGAGCTCTCATAGCTTCCAGGCGAGGGGGCCACTGCAGCCCAGGAGAGGAATTCCTAATGCATTTGTAGTCAACATTCTGTAGCACTTGGTATCAATTATTAAAAGCAGACAGCACAGGGAGAGTGTGTGGAGGAGGGGAGAATGTGGGGGGACGTGGGAGGAGGCGGGGCAGGAGGGGAGATACGGCTGGGGGTGCTGAGGATGTCGAGGAGGGTGGAGGTGCTGGGCAGCCGGCTGCAGTGCCGACCTGCCCCTGCAGAGAGTGTAACCTCAGGGTCAGGAGTGAGTATTTGGGGGTGATGCTCCTCCCTTACGAGGGCTTCTGGCAAACCTGAGTGTATTCAAGAGTTAGATACCAGGATGCTGAGGGGACCAGAGACTCACCTGGGTGGGAAACGCGGATGGCTCAGACGGCGTGGGTGGAGGGCAGGGCAGTGCTTCCAAATTTGCAGGCAGTCATCCAGAGCAGGGATCAGCAAGTCCTGTCTGTGAAGGGCCACTATGTTAGGCTTTGTGGGCCCGACAGTTTCCGCCGCAACCATTCGCCCCTGCTGTTGCACGGGAGCAGCTGTGGACAACGTGCAAACAGATGCGATGGGTGAATTCCAGTGACATGTCCTTTACAGGAGCTGGTGGCAGGCTGGATTCGATCCTGATCCTCAGTTCTTAGGTCAGCGGTCCCCAACACCTGGGCCATGGACCAATACCGGTGCATGGCCTGGTAGGAACCGGGTGCATCACAGAAGGCTAGCAGCAGGTGAGTGAAGCTTCGCCTGCATTACCACCTGAGCTCCACCTCCTGTCTCCCCTAAAACCTCCTAACCCTCCACTGCTCCCCCACCCCTGCCCCCTCCCCGTCTGTGGAAAAATTGTCTTCCACTAAACTGGGCCCTGTGAGAAATGCAGAACCTCAGGCCCCAGTCGAGATCTATGGAGACAGATCTGGGTTTTAAGAGATCTCCCACACCTATCGAAGTTTGAAGAAAGAGTTTACAGTTGTTCTGGGAGGCTCCAGTTAGGAGCAAGACCAAGGGGAGAATTGGCAGGAAGAGAAATTCCATCTCAGTGTAAGACGTAATTTCTATCAAACAGAGCCGCCTTCTGATGCAGCAGGAAGTGAGTACAGGGAACACCTGTCACTGAGCTGTGTGGGCCCGCGCCAGCCAAGCGCTGGTTACGGGCGGCAGAGAGCACGTGGGCAGGATCAGTGGCGCGGGGGTCGAGTGTCCCCACTGGGCGGTGAGCTGCCTGGGTTTAAACCCTGGTGGGGGGAGAGGAGGTCTCCCTGATCCTGATTTCAGGTCCCTGCTCCATCCTATGGGGTCATTCAGTGCCTCCCCGGATTGTGTGGAGGGTTAATTTACTTAAATTACTGTGATGGCACTCACCACACACTAGGTGCTCAGTGTTACTCTTGATTCCATAATTCTATAACAGAATCTCTGTATTTTTGTTTGCCTCAAGGACCAGTCTTGTATCTATGGCCTGTCCCTTCCAACTCTGAGATTCGAGGCCGGGGAGGGGAAGATTTCGGGACTGACGATCCTAGCTACTGTTTGGGGGGTGTTCTGTTGGAGCCGGGCATTGTGCAAGCTTCAGTCACGGCTCTCAGATCACTTACAGATGCTCGTTGGCCTGGGAGAGCAGATAGATGAGAATCCGTCGCCCACTCTGCATGTTTCTGCTTTGGAGGGCAAATCGCGCCCAGAGATGATGGGCATGACTTTGTCACTGGCGGATGGACGCTCCGTTGAGGGCCCAGAACTCCTGGAGCCTGGTCACAGGGCTGCCTCTCTTGGCCGCGTTGCCAACCAGCTCGAGTCTCAGGATGCTGGAACTAGAACACGTGCTCACAGGAAAATAAGGCGCCCACAGACTCCCCATCCTAGCTGTGTGGAGGCCTCCAAAGATTTAAAGCCTTTCTGTCCTCGTTGTTTTTGTGCTTATGACCCCAACGAAAGGTTTTAATGACAGAGCTTGCTGGGATTCCTGCTTCATAGTTTCACAGCTGTGTGGTCAGGGGCAAGCCTCTTGACCTCTCTGAGCCTTGGCTCTTTCCCTGATAAAACGTACTGCTGATGCTGCGTGCTTCTCAGGGGTGTGGTGAGGTTTAGGTGAGAACATACCACACTCCAAGAGTGGCCCAAGACTTGGTTGTCATTTTGATGACGCATGTAAGCCTCCTGGAGCCTCCCTCTTCCCTCACAGTGCTGGCCCTGTGATGAGGGTTACATCACGCTGACTGAAGGTGAGAGGGACAAATGACCTCCCCCTGCAGCCTGGGGAGGAAGAGCTTCCCGGCGGGTGGGGAGAATGCCTCCTCCTTGCCTGCCCTACTCTCCCCACCCAGCCAGGTGCACCCCCACCCCACGCCGCCCACCATCATTTCTTCCCCAGCACTCGGTGTGTGCTGCCGAGGTCCCGTCGGCCAGCGGCAGGGCTGCCCACCTCTCCTCCTACTCACGGCTTTGGCTTGCTTAGCGGAGACCAACACAGAGTTCTTATCTTCCCAAGGAAACCTTTCAAAAAACAACATACTGAATTTTTTATGGTTTATGTGCGTGATTTGGTTTCGAAAGGTGGGTGGGAAGGAAAGGAAAGGAAAGATGGCCTTTTGTACCCAAGGGCAGGATTTAGCCAAGGGTCCTTTCTTGCTCCTTAACACACCCCCATCTCCTTCCTCGCCTCTTCCCCACGTCATATAATTTTTGGTGCATTTTGGTTAATTAATTTAAAGTGACGATAGTCCCAGATGAAGCTGTAAATTACTTTCAAATGGCGCAGCTGGGCCACCCACTGCTGGCAGACCCTATTGCAGTGACAACATTAAAACTTGAACAGCCCTCAACAAGGCGGAGGAGGGGAATCCTGAAACCACAAGTAAAAACACATTTCCAGCTCTATTCCTTGCTGCAGCCTTTAAGAAAGTGGAAACAGATGGATGGTGGCTTTGATAATGAGAGAGGCAATCAACTTTAGATTAAAAAAAACCCTCTAAACTCTACCCAAAAGGGATGAATCTGACAGTAAAATCCCAGACACATAACATTCCATTTAAGAGGCTATTGACAGGGAGCCGGGAACGGAGGGGGTTCTGAGAGAGGTCAGTCCTTCTGTCCCGGGCCCTCTCCGTGGTCCCCTGCCCACGCTGGAGCGCCCGGCTCCCTGAGGGAGAGCACCGCAGCATCTTTGGAAGCGGGTGACGCTCAGAGTTCCCCTGGAAATCACCGTGTTCTCGGGAGGCTTGGCTACTGCCCGCTGCCAGATTCTAGAGAGCAGAAAAGACATCTCTGTTTTTAACTTAACTTGATTATTTTTTGGTTTTGGCTGTGGTGTGTGTGATTTCGGGGTGGGGGCGGGGGAGACAAGATGCCAGGAGCAAAGACAAGCAGTCCAACTGGAGAGAAAAGAAGACCCCGAGGTCCCGAGGTCTGGACACGCGCCTTGATCTGGCAGCCTGAGGGCTGTGTAACTTGGGACAAATTCTAACAGTTTTTGTGCCTCCATATCCCTGTCTGTAAAATGGGGGTGAAACGGCCAGCCTTACAGGCTTGCCAAGGGACTAAGGTGAGACGGGAGTGTGGACGCTCTGGGTGAATGCTGAAGGCCCAGCCGTGGTTCTGGGGGGGAAGGTTCTCAGTGGATGACCGGGGCAGAGTGTGTGTGGAGGAAGGGGTTAGAATAGGAACTTGGCATCTTGGGCCTGTTTCCCATCTCTGCCACTTGCCAGCCCTGGGTTTGAGGGTCAGTTCCTCCGAGGTCTGACCCTCAGCTTTCTGCCTATCTGATCAGGGCTGCTGTTCCTGCTGTGTTCATGGGCCACAGCCGGCAGGAAGAGCTAATGAATGGTGAGCACCTGCTGGGCTGCCAGCCCTTTGTCCGCACCTGGAACAGGCTGGGCCCTTGATCAATCATTGTCAAGTGCGCGAATGAATGTGTAAAGGTGCTTGGGCTGGGACAAGGGTAAAACTGCAGGAAAACGATGCTGTTGAATTGATTTCTCAGTAACCGCAGCATGTGCCTCTGGTGGCTTTGTCGGGAGAGACAGGCCACAGGAGTGTCTCTTATTCGGCAGGTTGTTTGACGCCTCAGAAGCAGAGAGGCTTAAATGGGATGGAATCTTGGTTTCGTCTGGAGAACGTTGGCAGGCTTGCCAGATCAGTCCTTTTGGAAAATATGGAGACTTGGTTCTGATTCAAGCTTCTGCTCAGGCTTTTTCAAAGGCTGCTTTGGGTAATATTTATAAGTACTATGGGAATAGGGCCTGGCTTTTTCACTGAGTATTCTAAACATCTAACAGGTGCCTGACACACAGGGCATGCTCAATAACGAACTAATAAGTAAATGCAGAAACCTCTCTTTCCTCCCTCCTCCCCTGCTGCGGTGAGCACTGAGCTCTGGCAGTTTCTGGACAAAGGGGGTGTTGGAGCTGTGGCCTTGCAGATGGAGACTTGACAGTACAGCTGGCTGGGGTGAGCAGAACTCCCCAGTGGTGACCCCAGGGTCGGGTGGGGACTGAGAGTGTGCGGCAGAGCGCTGCTGTTATTCACATTCTCCTAGGCTGGAGCCAAGACCCCTGGAGAGTGCTTCTCGGGTTGACCACTGTCTTTGCCGGGACCCACTCCCTGCTCCGGGTGGTTCTTGACATGAGGGCACATTCTCAATCAGAAGTCCAGGTCCCACCAGCCCACTGACTTCTCTGTGCTTGCAGGCTCCCACCACGTCAGAATCCACTTGCATTTCTGGCAAGAATGTTGTTTCCGTCCATAGTCCCCCAGGAGGGAAGTAGCAGCAAGCCAGAAACAGGGTCCTGTCTAACGGCACTGCGAGGGCTTACCTCCGTTCTGATGGGCTCGTTCGGACCCCGACTGGGGTGCCCCCAGCAGGAGGGCAGCTGGAACATGTCTATGGTGTGCTGGATTCATGCTCCTGTTTGCTCCTCCCCTTTCCCAGCTCCTCTGTTTGTCTCCTCTTCCCTCCTTCTCATCCACCCCATTCCCCTGCCCATCCCCACTCTGAAAATCTAGGCCTTGGGGGGCATTTGGCTGAGGGAAGATCAGGAGGGAGGCTGGAAAGAATTCTTCCATACTTTCTAACAGGAGTTCTGGCGATAGCATTTTCCTCCAGCCATGCAAAGTGTTGATCCACAGGCTGTTTCTTTGACTCTCAGAGCAGCTCAGACGGCACTGGGATAGTTTTGAGGCTAACTGGCTATTGTTAGAAATATTTACAAATGTTTCCCCTTTGCTCCAATTTCCCCCTCTCTGCAGTCTCAGCTCTAACAGCTGGAAAAAATTTTTCCTTCATCTATTCAGTCTTTCACTAAGCACCATCAATTTTGCCTTTGAAATTTCTTTTGTACCAGCCCCTTCTCTCATTCCCACTGCTAATCCCTGAGGCCTGGCTCTTATCCCCTTTGCACGCCTGAGCTGCCTCAAGGACGTCTTGGCAGAGCTCCCTTCCTCTGGTGTCTCCGTCTTCTACCCGTCCTGCACACCCAAGCCAGACTCATCTTTCTGAAGCTCTTTTTGCATCTTAGGATGCCTCAGCCCCAAATCCCTAGGCTCTGCAGAGTACTTGGCATCGCCCAGACAGCATTTGTAGCTTCCTCTGCCTGTAATTTCTTTCCAGAGTGGTGACTACATTAGTTAATGGGGGTGCTATAACAAATCGAACAAACTTGGTGGCTTAAAACAACAGAAACTTGTTCTATTATAGTTTTGGTGTCCAGAAATTTGAACTGAGTCTTACAGGCCTAAATCAAGGGGTCAGCAGGTTCATATTTTCTTGAGAGGCTGCAAAGCAGAATCCATTTCCTTGCCTCGTCCAGCTTCTGGTGACTGCTGGCATTCCTTGGCTTGTGGCCACATCACTCCAATCTCTGCCTCTGTGCTCAGTCTTCCTGCCTTTGGTCACATTGCCTTCTCCTGTCTTGTCTCTGTGTCAGTTCTCTTCCTTCTAAGGATACTTGTGAGTACATTTAGGGCAATCTGGGATAATCTCTGCATCTCAAAATCTTTAACTTCATCACATCTACAAAGTCCATTTTGCCATGTAAAGTGATATCCAGTGCCAGGGATTAGTATGTGGATATCTTTGGGGACTATTACTCAGCCTGTCACAGGCTTCCTAGCAGTTCAACACTTCAAGGAATATCTATTGGGCACCTAGTGTGTGTGAGGCTCTGTTCTAGAGGATAAGAGTCATTAGACGAATGGGGCTTTTCAGCTGAGTCCCCTGCGGGGTGAACTAGGCCTTACCTGGACTCTTTCCCTCCTACAGCATTATTCCACTGCATGAGCTTCACAATGTGTAACACTGATTACTGCTGTATATGCCCCCTCCTCCATTTATGTGAGTCCCTCGAAGGTTAGGCTAACTTATTTATACTGTGCTTAATGCTGGCTTGGACACCTAGATTGGACTCAGTGAAGGTGTGTTAGATCAATGAGCAAGTCTCTTCCCTTCTTCATTCTTCCTAGATATATTTATAATTTATGTACAAAGAAGGCTCTAATAATTCACTTCTGCCTCCAAATTAAATGTTCAGAGTCTGGTCTTTTGGTGGTCATCTCCTTGGGTCTGGGTGACTTGGGGTATAGCCATAGTGGGCACTTGCCACACCATTTTGCCTCATCCCCAGCGGTGTCATATACCCATTTCTACTGCCCACTGGCTTTGGAGGCAGTTCAGGAGAAGGGAGTCAGGGATATCGGGAGACTGCAGATGCCTAGGTCACTGCTCATGAGGGCTTTCCCGTTGGTGCTGTCCCAGCATGGCCCACCCCTCCTGGCACATCTGATACGCTGTCATGGTCAGTCCAGATCTGACACAAAGTGTTTTCCAGGCCCATGAGCAGGTGGGGCAGATGCTGTGTGAGTCCTGACATACACAGGGTGCGGGAGGGGCATGGACCATTACCTACCGCATTGGGCGTTGGTTTATTCTTCTGAGACTTACATTTGTGTCCCTGCCTTAGGAAAACAGACATAATCCGATAAGCTGGTGGTGCCTGCTGTAGGCCCATGGATGTGCATGCAGCCCTTGCAACTGCTGGGTTTGGTGGTAGCCTAAAGTCTAGGAAGTGTTTTAAAAGGCAGTCACTCAATCAGGTGAAGGTGGGAAGAGGGTGCTGCTCAGGTAGGCATCCTCTGCTCGCCTTGCACCAGAATCCCAGACTCCCGGGGGAAAGCCAGTGCTCAGCACAAATCATATTGTATGGAAGGTTTAAGCGCAGTGAGCCACTCTCACCTGGGAATGGTGGGGCCCTTCCCAAATCTAAGTTCCTGGATGCCAGCCAAGGGCCAGCCTGGCAAGCAGCCCTTTCTAAGGAGAACAGTCTCAGGAGTTCTGGTAACTATTTTCTCCATAGGACTGGGGTGTGAAGGGTGGAAGAAGGGGAGTCCTCTTCATTTCATCCCTCTTAAGTTTTATTTGTTAGGGTGAAGATGAAAGTCCGGGCTGGCCTCCATGGAATGGGAGTTGGTTCTGCCTCACAGATTCATCCAAGGGGTCATGTGCAGTCTGCATGTGTCACCTTCACCTGGAATAACATTGCCTTGCCTGAGTACGCCATAATGTGACATCCGGTCTCCTAGAAGATACCTACAGCAGTTTTATAAAGCGTATATTCAAACAAATCTAAATAACATACTGTTCAGAAATGTCATAGGCGGTCAACTATCTTTAAAAGCAAAGGCATTCAGGACCGTTTTTACCTGAGGAGTGGACGAGACAGAGGCAGAGGCTGGAATCAGAGCAGAGCTCACGGTTCTTAAGGCAGGAGGTGGGTTCACAGGCTCACAGGCTCACAGTTTCGTTGTGTGATTATGGCTCATAACTTCACATGAAGTAGGTTATGAATACATATACTCTTTTACATGTGCCAAAAATACATACTAAAACATTGTAATTGTTTAAAACTTATCATCTGGGCAATGGTAAGGGGCCCTTTCCTACTCTGGACTGCTGTGAGCTGGAATTCTCAGTGCTGGTTACAATCAAAACTAAAAAATATTGGAATTTAATTGGTGGAGAAAGCGATGGTCATCGGAAATCAAATGGCATCAAGCTAATATTCTTTATATTACTAGGTGATAAGCATTCTATTTTTTTCTCCACTGAGGATTTCATATTTGTGAATCAATTAGATTTTGTTAATCAACTTGTATTGTTCTGAATTCATTATTTCAACTTTTAGGTGAGAAACATTGTTTTGTTTTTGCGATGTTTATTTTTACAGTTCCACTCTAGTTATGATAAGAGTTGCTGGTTTTCTGTGTATGGTAAAGATGCAATGTTTTCTTTTAAAATAAGTTTAGACAAGCTAAAATTTGAAATAAATTAAAATGTAAATGTTAATAAAATGATAGCACAAGTGGTATAGGGATGTGACAAAAGTCTCTTAGGTAAGTGCATGAATCTGATTGGAAAGCACAGTGCAACTCATTAAAGTCCAAATATTTGTCCCCCAGGTTCTACTTTGTTAGGTTCTGTGGGAGCCAGAGAGTCACAGGGACGTGTGTGTGTGTGTGTGTGTGTGTGTGTGTGTGTGTGTGTGAGAGAGAGAGAGAGAGAGAGAGAGAGAGATGACTTTCCTTCTTTAGAAAGTTCCCACCTGGAAAAGCAATTCACGGTGTTGCAGGTGAGGGAACAGTCACTGGTGAGGCTCAGTGCCAGCGCCTGCAGGGGCTTAAAGCAAACTGAAGTAAGAGAAGCGCTGGGGCTTTAAAATAAGCATGACATTGGGAGTTATTAAGGGTTACTGCCTTTTACCCTGACTGGTGTGGCTCAGTGGGTTGGGCGTCATCCCGCAGCCCAAAGGTCTCTGGTTCAATTCCCGACTCCCTGCTGGGTCAGGTATCTAGGTTGTGGCCAGGTCCCTGGTCGGGGGCGTGCGAGAGGCAACTGATCAATGGTTCTCTTGCATGTGGATGTTTCTCTCCCTCTCTTTCCCCCTGCCCTTCCCCTCTCTCTAAAAATAAATAAATTAAATATTTAAAGCTGCGAGCACAGAGTCTCTGACCAGCTTCCCTGGTAGACGACACTCCACAGGCTGTCAGAACTCATTGCTGGGGAACGAAGGGTGTACTGTGCGACTCCCCTGGGAGAGGACTCTTGGAATGGAAGCTGGTGCCTGCTTTCCTTGGAACTTGCCCCCATGTGCCTTTCATGCTGCTGATTTTGTTTTGTATTCTTTCTTGTAGTAAGTAAGTCATAGCTGAGCGTACCACTATGCACTGAGTCCTATGAGTCCTACTGAGGGTGGTCTTGGGGGCCCTGTCACTCATCCCAAATTTTTTTACTCCACCCTGAGACTCTGAATAGAGGGGCCTCTGCTCTGAGACTATGCTTTGGAGGGCCCTGCCTGTCTCAGGTGTGCATGCACACACACGCACGCCTGCTGCTCTGGCACTTGGATTCTGGAGTCCAGGCCGGGCCCGGTACACGTGACCCAAAAGGCCTGCTGTCCGACGTATCACCTTCCGGGCCCCGGGGACACCCTCCTGCACGTCTTGCTCTGTGTCTCGGGAAACAGCATCCAGTGCCATGAGGGCTGTGCGCCAGACAGTTCCAACAACGTGAGAGAGGACCCGGCTTCGGAGAGCAGGGAGGAGCTGCGCAGAAGGGCCTGGGCCGGGGGAGAAGCTCGTTAGTTAGCTTGTCAGGTCCTTCCTCTCAGCTTGAGTGTTTCTCAGCAGTGCCCGGCATTCACTTCCGTGCTCCTCCTCATGTTCCAGTTTCTGGGCCCGGAGATAGGAATTAACACAGCAGTCACAACGCGTGCACATGGGTGCTGAGGCGCATTTAACTACAGTGAACATTTTGATTACTCCCGAGTTCGCATGTACATGAAGCTCAAGACGTGACATGTGTGAAGTGGGACATTGATTCCATACACTGGCAGCTAGAGGGACACTGAATCATGAGTTATCCATGTTTAATAATAAAATATTTAATAATATCTGCATTTTCAAGAAATTAAAACTTTCAGCTTTAAAATTTTCAGCTTTATTTGTGCCTTTGATTGAAATGTTTTATATCTGTTGATTATAATTTATATTTTGCCTTTTAATTTTGTAGCAATGTTTAATATTTTAAAAGACAATAACTTTTACTGAAATCATATGGAAATATAATTTTTTCAACTCTACATATATTTTAAGATACTTAAAAATGAAAATACATTCATAATTTGTATATAATTACACATTTAAAATTCTTAGGTATTATCAATAGAATATAATTATGTGAAAATTAACGTACTTGGGGATTTTGCTGAAATAAAGATAAAAATTTTATGAAATAAATATAAAGTAATACACGAATTATGCCTCTATTTTACTACTCATCCAAACATCACCAGCCCATTAACAGTCCATTCTGACGCACACAATACTAATTGAATTCAGTTGTTGTTGATACAAGACTTTCAGTTATGTAGAGACTGCGACTTCATTATTTTTTTACATTTCATTGTTATGAAGAGATTTTCATCAAGGATCGAGCACAGCACCTCGTGTTTGACATAAAATGTGCGGACGAGTGGAGGTGGGCGTGTCTCCGGCCCTGACCCTCCGGGTGTTCGCCACCCGGGTGTTCGCCAGGCCTCCTCCCTGCTGCAGCCGGGTGCAGCTGAGGGGGGAGGGGGGGGCGCAGGCCGCTGCACTGCGGTGTGGACCCGGCCACAACTGACTCCGTGTGTGAGTGTCACTAGGGACACAAAGGCCAAGGGAGAGAAAAGCCCTGAAGTCTCCCAGTAGCCTTGGTGGGAAGCCCAGAAAAGTCTCCACTCGCAACCTGTGGCCCCTTCATGCCATGCTGGGCACGTGGGTGCTGATACAGCCTTCAGGCTTTGAAATGGGGTGCAGGGGTTTGAATTCTAGCTCTGCCACTTTTGGGCAATGTCACAACAAATTTCCCCAACCTCTTTCACCTGTTTTCGACATGTGTGATGGGGGAGTACTCATTAGCACTGTCAGCATTGTTGTGAAAATTGGAGATTTGTCTTTAAGACACCCAGCATGGCCCCTGGGATGTGGCTTGACACGTGTCAACCGGTGGTTTTGGGTAGGGGATCTGAGGAAAGATGGTAAGCAAGAGGCTAAAGTCATGCCGGTGGCTAGCTGAGGAACAAAACCCAGGCATTTTGATGCCCAGTCCCATGTTCCTGCCATTGTCTGGGCCCTGGATACCACGGCTCCTCTACAGCCAGCCCGCGCTTCTGCCCGTACCTGGGTGAGGAGAGATGCCGGCTCTCTGAGCACTGTTCCCTGTCCTCAGGATCTAGCTCAGATGATGTACACAGGTTGGGCGCTCGCTGGAGGGCCCCTTACCCGTAAGTTACTCCACCAGTAATCAGATTTCTTTTTCCTGAGGGAAGCCAGCACGTGCAAGCCCACGGAAACCTGGGGCCAGATGATACCAGGGTCACCTGGGCCTCCACGATGCCTGAAATGCGTCTTCCAGGAAAATGACTTCTTGGGCACATGAGTCACTGCGGTCCCAGGGTGACTGTGGCTCAGGCTCTGACCATTCCTGTAATGCTGTGTGCAAGTGATACAGGGTCCCCCCCCCTCGAGGCCGCCTGCCCACATCGCCCTGCTCTCTGAGTAGGGAAGCTCCACTGGCACCCGCTGTAGCTGGTGCATGTGATCCATACAAGGGAGGGGTGAGAACGGGGAGGGAAGGCTGCTTCCCTTCCCAGCTGCTCTTCTCTCCAGGCTAGAAGGTGTCAAGTCCAGAGAGTATTAGTCCTTCAGGCGCACCGCTTGGAGGTCAGACACTTTGAACTCTGACACAAATTGCTATTTTTTTGTAAAAGCATACAATCAGATACCCACCTCATGCCATGTGCAGTAATGGATTCCACATGGATTAAAGATTTGTACATTAAATATAAAATATGAACAGAATAAAAGCCAATGTAATGCTACATGTATAATGTTATGTGTAAGACTGTCTATCAATCAGTCTACCTATCTGTCCACCTGTGTCTTTGTCCCCAAGGCCGGTAGAGGGCACACGCCATGTCTTCTGTCTCTCTCTGCCTTCGTCTGGATCTCTGTGTCGTCTATACCGACGTCCATCACACATCTGCATGATGGGGAAGGCCTGTCTAAGTCTGGATGCACATTCTGGCAGGAAGTTGGGAATACCCATACTAGAGAAACTATTTCTTAAGTCGATCAACTGGGCAAGTCTCTCTCTCTCTCTCTCTCTCTCTCTCATACACACACACACACACACACCACAAATGAACCATTAAAGAGAAAAAATTAAAAATATCCAACCTCACTATAAGATATTTAAATGAAAGAAACAATGTGACCGTGTTTTTATGTTTGCCTATCCAGTCAAGAAGGTTGGTGACCTTTGAACTGGTGAGCGTGAGGGACCGAGCGCGTGTGCCCTGGGGGAAGCAGGTCCCTGCGGCCGTTCAGAGGGCTGTGTGTCCGGAGATGCACACACTTAAAATGCGCTGTGGAGTAAGCAGCAATCTCTCCTCCCCAAATCACAGCATGAATATGCAAACATACACATACGAGGATTTAATTGTACTATGGCTTATGAGAGCAAAATTTGTAAAAGTTAAAATTTACATCACAGGGCATGGAATATCTATGTAATGGAATCCTATTCCCTGCTTAAAAAGAAACCAAGGTAGATCTATGTAATAAGGACTAACATTTTCCTGAGTATTTGTCCTGGGCTAGGCACCACTCTGCGTGCTTTATTTACGCGACCTCACTTAACCCTGCTTTATAAAGCAGACAATGTGGTAATCGTGCATATGTTTGGGAAGAGGCACAGAGGGGTTATTAACCACCACTAGAGCACACCGCTGTGAGAAGTCAGAGCTGACCTGGAACCTGGCAGCGAGGTTCCCGAGGCGCTGACCAGCAAGGGGCCGCCAACAAGAGTTAGGTGTTGCCCTGGTTGCATGACGCAGCTGGCTGGGGTGCGTTTCGTGCACCCGAAGGCTGTGCGTTTGATTCCTGGCTGGGGCGCGCACAGGAGGCAGCCGCTGGGCATCTGTCTCACACCACTGTTTCTCTCTCTCTCTCTCTCTCCCCCACTTCCTCTCCTCGAAAATCGATTCACATATGCTTGGGTGGGTATCAAAAAAAGTTTTAAAGTTAAGTGTTAAGTGATTAAAAAGCAAATTGCAGAAGGTAGAGCATAACTGCCTTTTGGTGAAAATTTGTCACAATGTATATAATATACATTACTGACGTGTGTGTTTGCATTACTATAATTATAGAAAGGTTAATTTGGTAGGAACAACAAAAGGGGAGGGGGGAGTAGGTTGCCTTTTTCATTTTCTCTGGAAAAGTGGAAGAATTAAAGAATAAGTGAGCTGCTCACTTCTTTTACTCCCCATGGCTGCTTGACTGGAATGAAGGAGAAATGGCCCTGGCTGCTGACAAAAATGTGACCTTGGAAAACAACACCCAGCTCACGCTGGAAACACAAACCCCAGTTTGGAAGCACAGTGGTCCCTGCTTATCCGTGGGGACACGTCTAAAGACCCCTGTGGATGCCAGAGACTACAGATGGTGCTGGCCCCCGTGTCTGCTGTGGTGTTTGCCACACACACACACACACGCGCACGCGGGCGTATGATGGAGTTCAGTTTGGAAGTGAGGCACAGTGAGAGGCTGGTAACAGGAGCTTCCACTGTGGAAGTCTCCTCAGCATGTATCAAGGTGAACATGCTTCTCTTCCAAGGCCATGGGGGTCTGTGACTGGCGAGTTTGGCTGGAGGTTGGGTGCCAGGAGATCAGGTGGGTGAAGCATGGGTTTCGTGCAACTTGACAAGTGGAAGCTTGGGGAAGGTGGGCAAAGGTAGGCTGGGGAGTCTGGGGACACGAGACCTGGACTCAGTGCCCTGTGCCGGGCACTTTGCATACGTTCTTTCCCTTGTTTCTCATGACACCTTGAAATAGGTTTTGTGGTCATTCCCACTTTTCAGAGGAGGAATTCAAGCTCTGAGATGTTACTTAGCTTGGCCAAGCTCAGGCAGCTGGGAAGTCCAGACCCTGGCAAGGGCGTGTGGGGCTTTCCGGGGCATCATGGCTTCAGCAAGTGCAAAGGGGAGCTGCAGGAGGGCAAGCTGGCAGGGGAACCGTGGACCCAGGGCAGGTTGGTCCCGGGTGACTGACTGGGCAGCTTCAGGCTGGGGCGACGGTGTGGGGTGAGTGTGGCCACTGGACGCGAGCCACTCCTCTGCTGGCTGGAGGGCACAGGAGGAGGGAACTGGAAATCATCGAGAGGCCTCCAGGATGGGTGCTGGGAAGCCTAGACCAGAGCAGGAGTGGACACAGCACGGAGGGACTGAGAAGTGCTTCCGCTGCAGCGTGAGCACGCCCCGACCGAGGAACTGAGACGTCCCGGGCTCAACAGCACGTGGCCCCTGAGGCACTCATTCCCTTTCTGCTGGACTGAGTGGTCTGTGGTTAAGTGTACCACCAGGGTGCCACTGGCTTCTTGGCTCCTCTGAGTGAATTGGTAAAAGGCATCACTCTAAGCAGGTGCAGAGCTCGGGGCACAGGCTGCATTTTGCCCCTTTGGCCGGTTGCCCGCCTGGATCAGCTGGAGAGGAGGCCTGTGTTCCACAGTGGGCCTGGCAGCGGGGTGGCGGCCAGAGAAGAGGAGTTGGGGAGGGTGGGGTCCTGGTCCAGGACTCCAGGAGGGCAGGGACCAACAGGTTCCTGCCCTGGCCTTGGGCTGGCACAGGGCACACCCAGGAATTGTTTGCTGAGGGCTGAGTGGAAGAGGGTCACCTTCCTTTTGGTTCCTTGGGGTGTGTCCCCAGCCTTTTCTGGAAGAAGATTTGGAAGCAAGGAAGAGGATGCTATTGATCATGTGAGATGGAGGCTGGAAAGGGGGGGAGCTTGACTCATCGCTTCAGCCTCACTAGTAAGTGCTTTAGAATCCTGAAAAATAATAGCTGAAATTTATTGAGTCATGGATTCCTGAGCCAGCCATTGTGCCAACCCGTCTGTGAATGGCAGTTTTATGTCCCCTCACCAAGGCTATGGTCCCAGTTTTTCAGTGAAATGCTAACCTAGGTGTTGCCATGAAGGTTTAATAGATGTCATTAACATCCCAAACCAGTGACTTTGCGTAAAGATTACCCTAAACAACCTGTTTTTGAGCCAATCTGTTGAAAAGCGTTAAGGGCAGAGCCGAGGTTTCCTGAAGAAGAAATTCCGCAGTGGACTGCTGCTTCAGCTGGTGCCTGAGAGCCCCAGCCTGCCCTTCCCGACCTCCTGACCCGCAGATGTCAGACTTGCCCGCCGGCCCCACGGTTGCGCAAGCCAATTCCTCGCAACAACCCTCTTATATGTGTCTCCTGCTGGTTCTGTTCCTTCGGTCGAACCCAGATGGATGCACCTGCACGGGGAACAATTTGTCTAACCCTCTCAGGAACACAGATAGTTACCGTAATTATTCCCATTTTAACCTGAGGCCCAGGGAGGCAAGCCATGCCAGCCAGCAACGGAGCCAGGACTCAAACCTGAAGCCTTCTTTCTTGAGGGTCCAGGGTCTCAACTGCTACACCAGAGGGTCACAGGGGGCAATGTCACTAGCAGCCAGCGCTGGATAATAGGCCGCTGACCGGCTTTCAGAGGGACCGGGTGGTTGTGCTTGGCTGGGCAGGACCAACGCTGTGACGGGGTGGGAGCAGCTGCCCAAAGCACGTCACTGGCTGGCGGACCTGGAGCACACACACCCTGACATCGCCTCCCAACTCGGGGTTCCCCGACGTCCTGCGTTTGCACAGAATCTTCCCTGGATCTTGTATTTGCTTATATTTGCTTTCAAGTTATGCTCTGATGGTTTGTTCTCTTTGCATGTTTTCTCCCAGGACTGAGCTCATTGGAATTCACAGAAATGCTCCCTATCAGGTTCTAAGCTGCACTCTTTCCTCTGATCCTTTCCCTCAGAGTGACACCCGAGTCGTCCTCTTTAACAAAGCAGCACCCAGCTCTCAGGGAAAAAGAAACTGGGTGGTGGCGCAAAGGAATTCAGGGACATCGAGTGGCCTGGCAGTGCCACCTGGTTGGGCGTCCACCACCCTTGGGCAAAAATTACTCCTCAAGAGTAATAAGCTAAAGAAAATCCCCTGGTCCAAAGTTTGAGGTGTTAGTTTACATCATTTAACATTGTGCAGTAAACATCTTCTGGGGCATCCGATTTGTCTCCATGCAGCAACCCAGACCCTGGGAGCTGGCCAGCTGCACTCCCCACCCTGGCCACCCAGCGCCCAGGGCTCCTCCCTCCCCTCCTGCAGCCTTGGGCAAGGAACACAGGCAGGCCGGGAGCTGAAGGATGACTCTGTGCCTGTCTCTCTTGCACTTGTGTGCCTGCAAGCTCTTTGTCCTGAAGCAGAAACGCTACTGGGTGCTGCCTAGAACCACCAGGAAAAGGAACACTCAGACCTTCCAAAGGCATAGAAACGAAAGCACGGCCCAGAAGCACGGCCCAGAACCAGGCCTGTGAGGACAGCACTGCTGACGGCCTGCTGGCCCCTGCATGCTGCCCGTGGGCACTGTGGCTATGCAGATGCTGGACCCGGCGCCAGAACCTGGGAAACTTTGCAAAGACCCAGCATGCCTCTGCTGGGAGCCTTAGAGGTGACACGAGTCCCCAGAGAACCCAGCTGGCTAGGTGTGGCTAGCTAGATACAGCCTTGGTATTCTGGCTTACTGCCAATAATAAGAGAGACAATTATGGTTGAAAAGGTGAAGGGACTGAGGCAACGAAACCTCATGGACACTGACAACAGCATGGTGATTGCCGGAGGGAAGGGGATGGGGAGAGGTAGAAGGTAAGGGGTTCTATGGCGGGGCACTGACAGAGTCCTGCAGAGTATCTCGAGGCCCAACCCTGGAGAAGAGTCAGACCCGAGAAGAGCAGGTGAGCAGTGGCCTCTGTATCTCCTAGCCGCTTCCTTCAAGGTGACAGAATTGGCTAGCCAGCAAGTTTGGCCTCATGGAAACCACAGGCTGTATAGCCCTTGGAATTTGTGGACTTTCTGGGTTTCTTCCTTTTTGCACCAGAAAACCAGTCCTGCCTGTGCCAGGCTTAGGGCTGAAAATGGGACCTCTGAGACAGGAGCTGGGGTGGGAAGCTGGAGCTGAGACAGCCTGAAACCTGTGGCCTCCTTTACATGAGATCTGGCTCTCAGATGGTGAGAACTGTCTGTGCGTGAGGTGGTGTATATTTGTATGGGTGTGTATCTGTACATATGTGATGTGTGTGTATGTGTGCTTGTCATGTGTATTCATGAACGTGTGTGTGTGTGTGTGAGTGTGGTGGCCAAACGCAGAGTGGAGGCCGTGCCTGCTGAGGGCCCCCTCTTCCCAGCCATCGAGGGAGCAGGGCCACTCCTCCTGATCACTCCTGGGAGCTGTGGAGTCTCAGAGAGGACACGTGTGCCCAGAACAAAGCAAAACCCTCAAAGGTTCTCTCCTGTCTCTGATCCCAGAAAATTGCCCGCCCTTTCGTCTGCTCCTCACGTGCAAGCCTGTCTGCGTCCCCGTCATTTTCTGCCTCCTGGCATTTCAGTTCTCATCCTTTCTCTTTTGTCTCTCCGTCTGTCTGGGCTGGTCTGTTTCTGCGTCTTTGCAGGGTCTGCAGAACCTGCCTCTGTCTGTCCCTCCCTCCACCTTGGCTGATGCTCGCTGGGTCTGCCACTTCTCCCTTTTCTTCCCCTGGCTTGTGCCGAGCGATGTGGTGATCAGGCCCATCTCTCACTAGGGCTAAATCCCAGGGAAATCGGTGTTGGAACTGATGAGGGATTTTGGCTTCCTGTCTGATCCCAAGTCCCCCCAACTTGGTTTTGAACCTTCCTTGCAGCCCTGGGACGTCTGGAGGCCAGCTGCAATGCACTGGGCCCTGGGACTTGGGCCCGAGCTCAGCACCCTGAGCCCCCACTGCTGTTCCCTACTTGGAGTGAGCTCCTCACCCTGCCTCACAAATTGGGATCACTCCCTGCATACAGGCTTTGGTGACAGCCACCAGATGGCAGGGACTGGTTTTTATAGCAACTCATTAACCTCTTGCTATCCTACAATTAAGAAAGCATTTAATTGCTTTTTCTCAAGCCTTCCTGTGACGGATTTGGGCAGCCCGTGCTCCCCACGTGAACCAGTTCGCTGCTAGTACCTCAGAGCCTGGGAGCGCGGCAGCTCAGATTCAGCGAGAGCCTGGGGCAGCCCTGGGTGAGTTTTTGAGCGGGGAGCACAGGCCTCAGGACCTTCCTCACCCTGACTGGTTTCCTTCTGAGTTACTAGAGTTCTACAGATGAGCTCCGTGTGTGCCGTAGAGATAATAATCTCGGGGCATTATCTCTCTCGTTTAACTGTTGAAGGGACTAGGCAGCACAGGTCGAGGGACTTGCCCGAAGTCACGCAGTTCGTCGGCGGTGGGCCCAGGCCGCAGCCTTTCCCGCCTGCTGAGCACTGGGCTAGCTCCTGCTCTGCCAGCATGCCCTGGGAGACCGCGCTGCAGGAGGAGCTCTGACAGGCGCTCACATTCACTTGTGCGCCTGCACTGCCGTTGGGTCCGTAATGCCCAGGAGTGCTTTACTCAGGAAGCAGCTCAGAGCCTCCCTGGGACGGTTAGCCAAATCCCTCCCCACCAGTGGCAGGGGGTGGCAGGGCTCTAGCCCGAGGCAGAACTCCCACCAGTCTTGCTTAGGTGCCAGCACGACTCAGTGTCCACCCTCACACCAGCTGACCGTGGTGTCCAGCTGGGGGACTTTCCCTCTCACTCACAGCAGCAGCTACTGGGTCAACAGCGTGCCTCCCATCTCTTTCCCCCAGCACCACCTCCAGGCATCTGTCACTTGCCACCCTCTCTCATTCCATTGCTGCCTTGTTCCCTGCCCACCCACTGCTCTTCTCCCTCCCAAGCCTCATACCTTTCCACTGAGCTTGGGTTCTTCTGCTCCGCAAACAACAGATTCCTCTATTCCCAGCAGGATGGACACACAGATGCAGTACCCAGACTCCCGTTAAGGAAGGCTTTGCTGCTAGTAGATCACCTTCAGCTGTCTGTCAGCCTCTTTAGGGATGGTCTTCACTGCAGAAGGCTGTGCTGCCCAAAGCCATGCCCTTCCAGGGGCATGCCACGTCTGGCGACTGAACCATGTGGGAGTATAAAGGTTGCTATCTGGTCCACTGCGGGACAATGCTGATGGGTCACCTCCACTGCAGAGCTTGCCATGGGGTGAGCTGGGGCCAGTCCTTGGCCTGTGTCCAGTGCCATTTCTTCCTCTGTCCACTTCTGGGCCATCAGCATCATGTGTCTATGTGTTGATCCCTAAATATGGTAGTTTTATATCTGATATTTTGAAGATGTAAAAGTTATTTTCCACAGTGGCTATGCCATTTTAAATTCCCACCAACAGTGTACAAGGGTTCCAATGTCTCCACGTCCTCATCAGCACTTATTTGTCTTTTGAGTGCGGCCGTCCTAGTGGGTGTGGAGGGTCTCCTGGCTGTGATTGCATCCCCCGTGAAAAAGGGCACCGAGCATCTTTTCACATGCTTACTGGTCATTTGTGCATTTTCTCCAGGGAAATGGCTATTCAGATTCTTAGTTCATTTCTAATTGGATTGTCTTCCTATGGTTAATTGTATGAGTTCTTTGTATGATCTGGAGAATAGGCTCTTTTCAAATATATAACTCGCAAATATTTTTTTTCCATTCTGTGGAATGTCTTTTCACTTTTTAATATACCCTTTGACACAAAAAGGCTGTTAATTTTAAAGAAGTCCAACTTATCTTTTTCCTTTTCTCATGCTTTAGGAGTCATGTCTAAGAAACTGCCTGTGGCCTAACTCAAGACTATAAACATTTCCACATGTGAAATTCGTAGTTTCAGCTCTTACACTTAGATCTTTGACCCAGGTTGAGTTAAATTTTGTACATGGTGTCAAGCAAAGGTCCACATTCATTCTGTTGCCTGTAGGTACCGAGGTGTTCCAGCACCGTGTGCGGAAACGACTGTTTGGCATCCTTATTGAAAATACATTGACCGTAGGTGTACAGACTTCATTCTCGGACTCTCCATCCTGTCCCATTGATCTAAATGTCCACCCTTATTCCTGTGCCGACGGTCTAGATCACTGTAGTATTGCGGTAAGATATTTAAAAATGAGAAATAAGAGAGGTTTCAACTCTCTTGATGTGCAGTTGACATGTAACACTCTGCAAGTTTAAGGTGTGCAGTGTGTGGATGTGATACCCATACAGATTATGAAATGATTATCACCACGGGCTTGTTAATGCCTCTGACAACTCACACAATTACTGGGGTTGTGTGTGTGTGTGTGTGTGTGTGTGTGCGTGGTGAGAATATTTGACATTTATGCTCTTACCAGCTGTCAAGTATGTGACCCAGTATCGTGAGCAACCGTCACCGTGTTGGACGCTAGGCCCCAGAACTCACTCATCTTCCAGCTGGGATTCTGTGCTCTCTGACCGGCGGCTCCCAGCTCCCCCAGCTCCCTCCGCCCTGTGGTAACACTTGAAACCTGGAGCTGTAAGTCTTCAACTTGGTTTATTCTTTTTAAAGGTTGTTTTGGCTATTCTGCATTCTTTGCATGTCCATACAAATTTTAGGATCAGCTTTTCCATTTCTAAAAAAAAAGAAAAAAAAAGGCAGTTGGAACTTGAATAGGGATTGCATCGAATCTCTAAATCAATTTGGAGAGCATCACATCTTGACAATAATAAGTTTTCCAGTCCATGAAGACAAGATTTCTTTCTATTTTTAAAGTTTCTTTTAACAATGTTTTGTAGTTTTTAGTGTATAAATCTTGCATTTGTTTGTCTAAACTTATTCTTATTTTATTCTTTTTGATATTACTGCAAGTGGAATTGTTTTCAACTGTATCTTGTGACTGCTCACTGCTGGAGTATTTCTGCATGACTTCTGCATGCTGATGTTTTACCCTGTAACTTTGCTGAGCTTGTTTATTCACTCCAGTAATACTTTTTGTAAATTCTTTAAGGCCTTTCTATATAATATCACGTCATCCACAAATAGAGACAGTTTTACCTCTTTCTTTCTAATCTGAACACCTTTTATTTCTTTTTCTTGCCTAAGTTTCTCATGCAAGAACTTCCATTACTGTGATAAACAGAAGCAGAGAGAGCAGACGTGTCTAGGGTTTCTGGCTGGATACAGAACGTCTTGCACTTTGCCCTTCGGGTGCTGGATTTTGTTACATTCATTTAAATATTGCTGGGCTCCATCCTGGGACTGCAGTTAAGTTACCTGGAATCAGTTTGATCGCTTCAAAACTTGTTTATAAGCTTTCTCCATACGGGTCCAGGGCAGCCTTTCTTTGGTCTAAAAGCTAGCTACCTCACTACTAAGGCTACACTTTTCTGAGATATTTCCTACTTCCCTGGGCATCAGGAGGCCTTCTCGCTCCGGGAAGCGGGACTGCAGACGATGCCGGCTCTGCACGAGCTCGGGCGAGAGGTTGCCGAGGCCTGGCCCGCACCTGGCAGCTTGGAGCTGTGGCTTTCCTGGCCTCTGACCTCTGTTCCCACCTAGAACCTGTAGGTGCAGAGCAGTGTCATTTTTCCCTAACCCAGTCAACTCGAAGTTTAGCCCCAAGGAGGCCCAGGAGCCAGATGAGAATGCCGGTGAGCAGCGTGGAGTTTCTGTCTCTGCTGTTCAAGACGCAGCGGGGCAGAAACGCATCCATACACTGGTGTTTTCTTTAGAGGGCAAACCGTCCGGACAACTGCCAACTCTGTTTCAGGAGGGCGAGGGGCATGGGCGGCGGCTCACTGGTGCGGTCTCAGGCTAAACGCCAGCAGCTGTGGCGTGGGAGTCCCGGTGCCGTCGCTGACCCTGCCTGGTGTTGTTGGGGAGGGCTCTTTACCTTTCTGAGCTGCTGGAGCCTCGTCTCTAAAACTGGATAAAAGTGTCTCCTGTCAGCCTCACCTGTGCTGACTACTAAAAAGGCAGTGACTTTCAGACTTTAGATGAAATCTTCTGTAGACTTCATACATACTCAGACATGCACACACATGTAAGAAAGAGGGCAAATGCGCTGGTGAAGAGATTGGAGAGGAAGAAGCAATCCCAGGGGGGTTCAAGGAACATGGTCCTGTTCAAATGGGCATGACGTGGCCTGAATGCAGCCAGGGGAAGACTTCTCCTGCTCCTGAGGGGAGCAGGGCAGATGAGGAGAGGAGGAAGATGGACACTGTGTGGGCGAGGAGCCCTCGGAGCCCCTGGGAAGCACCGAGTGGGCGGGCACAGATGAAGCAACACAGGTGGTCAGAGGGGACAGAGGGAACAGAAGTGGGAAGAGGGCTTTTCAAGTTGCTGGCAGTAGGTATGACTCATGGTCCCTTGGCAGGACCCCCAAGGTCTTTAGTAAATTCAGTGTGGGTGTGACTAAGTGGGCAGGAGTATTTGGCTAGGTATTTGAGTATTTATTTGCTTATTTATCTGTGGAACAGGGGCAGGGGTTAATTCCATCATTCCTGCTGCTGACTCTGTGAAATGGAGACAGACCCCTGGAGGCAAGAGCCTGGGGGTTGGGGGCTGGTGGGGGAGAAGACGCTAGGAATTCCCCAAGCCTTAGAAGAGCTTCTGGCTTCAGGGGCCATGCCCTGGAGGGCTGGGGGAATCTTTGCTGGATGTTGTGGTTGAGGCAGCTGCTGCTGGCCTCTCAGTGACAGATGGCACACACGTGGAGCTGCTCTGTAACCTGCGGGCAGGAGGAAGGAGTGTGGCTGTCAGCCTCCCCCAATGCCCTGTGGTGCCCCAAATGCCTCCTTGGAACCTCCATCCTCTATGGAACAGACTTGAACAACTGGTTCCTGTGGAACTTTATAAGGTCAGCTTTGTCACCTGCGCCTCACCTGGGATGTGGTCTCTCCTCTCATCAGTCTGTGGGCAGGTGGAGGTCGCCAGCTCCCCGACTCCCCCTCTCACGTCCCCCTGCAGCCCTGACTTCTGCAGGGCCGACAGCTGGCCTGGTGCCCGTGTGGAGTGGCAGGCCCTCTCCCTCCTGAAGCCAAGTTCCTCTCAGCGCCGTCACTCCTGGGCGAGTTCCTGTGGTTGCAGCCACAGTTAATGCTGGCTGGTTAATAAGACCCCAGAGAACTCCCATCCCTTGCACAGAGGGACAGGCCTCTGCATGGACTTCAGGGCCAGGGACTGAGACAGGACAGAGGTCCCAGTCAGAGTACGCAGGTGTGCGTGCAGATGCGTGTGAACATTGCAGGTGTTTCTCGGGAATGCTGCTTATTCCTCCTCTCCTTGGAATCCTGCAGGGACAAAAGAAAATTAAAATAAATTAAAAAACCTCACTATTCTACCTCCTTTGCTAGTACTGGAATTCTTTCCCACTCAGGGCTGCCCAGACCTGGTCCTCAGATGCTGCTTGAAGTATCTCAGCGGAGGAAGCATGATCACTCCTTCCCAGGCCCGGAACCATTCTGGACCTTCAGGACCACAGGTGGCCATCAGCTTGGTTTGGGAGCCAGTCCACGGACTTCAGAAACATCCTGACCTGGATCCAGCTGCAGCTCTAACGCCCATTGTGTGACCTTGGGCAAGTGACTCCATTTCCTTCAGCGCCCATTTCATCCTCTGCAAAGTCTCAAAGAGGAGTGCCCGTGATCGTGAAATGCAGCAAATGCCCCATGACCTGTGGTCCTGAACTGCTGCCTTCTGATCTGGTGAGGGGAAGGTTCCCAGGCAAGCAAACTCTGAGACAGAGCGGGGCACTCAGGTGCTAATTAGGCAGTGCCCTTGGGGTCAGCAGCTCTGGAAGGAAAAGGAACCGTAGGCACAGGGAGAGGTCGCACTCTGAGCTGAGGCCTGCTGGAGTGTCACCTGACCCTTGGGGAGCTCAGAAGCAAAAATGGCCTTTTATACCCCGTGCGGGGTTCCCAGGTTCAATGATTCACATACGGGTGAATTCACAACCAGGGTTTACTACAGGAAATGAGAGGCACACTCCCTGCCCTGCGGCCGTGGGACACTGAAGGGCTCCGCTGTTGGAGGTCCGGCCGTCTCAGGATCAGGCCACACGCCCTGAAGGATGAAGCCAGAAGAGCACCCCCCCTTGTTCATCCATGAGTCATGGACAGAAGGTGAGTAGGTCAGACGGAAGGGTCTGTGGTGCTCGGGGGCAAGCGGGCCAGTGCCAGGGAGACAGCCTGCCCGTGCACACAGGTGACCAGAGTGGAACACAATGACCTGGCAGCGAAGACGTACGTGCTGACCTGACCGGGTCCCACCGCCTGTCCTCCCCGTGCTGAATGCCGTGGAGTAGAGACATAAGTAGGTTTCCTCTCTGGGGTGTTCACTGACCTGTGCTCGGGAGGATATGATGATCGAGAGAAGCGAGGCAGGGAGCAGAGAGGGGAGGGCCTGGGTGACCCTACGCCTAGTAGAAACTGAGTGAGGAGGGAAGACTTCCCAGAGGAGGTGTAGTTCATGTCGGTCCCTGAAGAATGGGTAGGAATGAACCCAGTGGACGAGGAGAGAAGCAGGGGGTTTCAGGAATGGCGAAAACAACAAACGTAGGGTTACTGGAAGCCCACAAGGTTTTGTGATCCTCGGTGTCTGACTCTTCATGAGTGATTTTTTTCTAGATCAAGAAAATTTCCCGGAGTCATAGAATCTCAAGTTGTAGAGAACCTTAAAAAGTCCCTTAGCTGAGCATGCATCTCAAGTTGGGAAGTTTCTACTTGCATCCCTCTGGTGACAGGGAGCTCACTGCTGCTTCCTGGACCATGCATTTGTGTGGGTAGCTCAGCTGTTGGCAAAGCCTTCCTTCTACTAAGCTGGAATCTATTTCCTTAGTTCTTCCTCTCAGTGATCTTGATTTTATCCTTCAGGCTGACCCAGGACAAGTTTAAATTTTTATGCAACGAGGGTCTGCAGGTTTTCCACTATTACTTCGGAGAGCATCCACAACTGCAGACTGTCGCGTGTCTTGCTGTGGGTCGGGGGTGTGTGTGTTATTGCACAGCACTCTCAACTTCAAACTCGTTGTCACTCATGGCTGCTCTGGAGGTCCTTCCCTGGGAAACTCTCCCCAGGCCCCCCATCTGCCCTGGTTTCCCTGGCTCCCTTCTTTTGGGACCCTCCTCATACTCTCCTCTCCTTGTTTTCTGCCCTTTCACCCTCTCCCTTGGGCTGCCCCCAGAGATGCAGGAGTCCTTCGCTTTACTAAGAAAGGCAGTGTTCAGCCCTCACCCACTGCATGGGCTGGGACATGTTTCTGTACCTTGGACACAGGCAGGAAGCACGGGGTTTGTGACACGTCACCTTCCCTCCACCTGGACCAGTTTTTCCCTGTGGCTCCCCGCCCACCAGACTCTGTCAGTGACGGGGTCCAGGTCACGATGCAGTCTTTTCCCTGATTCAAGTTATTCTATACCCCTGCACCCCTTTAAAGGCATGTGAGTTACTGTCTTTTACTTTTTAAAGCAATTCAACATTTTGCCGGGTAAGCCTGGGATGTCTTCCTCCCTTCTCCCTGGCTCTCTAGCTTCTGCCTGTCTGCCCTTTAGGGATGAGCTCAGAGGCTGCCTCCTCCATGAAGCCTCCCTGATCACATGGCTTTGAATCTCATGACCAGAACTCATTTGGCCATTCCTTACTGCCTACCTGGAGTTAAGATAAGAGAAGTCCCAAGCCTGTGTGACTTGTTGCCCCAATTAGAATGCTCTTTCTCAGAAGCCTCAGGAGATCCTTAAAGTTCACTGGAAGGTCCCCTGGTGACGGGAGGGGCAAGGAGTTGGAGAGGCCTGAGTTTAATCCTAACTTTCCGTCTGCCGCTGTGTGGTCCTCACCGTTGACTTGCCCTCTCTGAGTGTAGCCTCCCATCTACCGCAGGGGGAAAGAGTGCTGTGGCACAGTGGCTGTGAGAATGAAGAAGTTGGGTGTTATTGAAGCAAAACAAAACAAAACACGGAAGATGACGCGTCTGGGTGAGGAGGTAGCGGGAAGGGAGCTCTGTGCTTTATTGGTGGGAATGTAGGGCGGGGTAGCCTCCATGGAAAATAGTATAAGCAGTTCCTCAAAAACATAAAAACAAAGAAAGCCCTGACTGGCGTGGCCCAGTTGGCTGGAGCACTGTCCCACAAACAGAAAGGCTGTGGGTTTGATCCTCTGTTGGGCACATGCCTGGGTTATGGGTTCAGTCCCGGGTCGGGGCATGCACAAGAGGCAACCCATCAATGTTTTTCTCCCACGTCGATGTTTTTCTCCCTCTCATTCTTGCTCCCTCTCTCTAAAAATAAATAAATAAAATCTTTTTAAAATAGATAAAATGAAATTACCATATTATCCAGCAATTTCATTTCCAGGTATATACGTAGAAGAACTGAAGGCGGCATTTTGAAGAGACCGTTGGCACACCCGTGTTCACAGAAGCAGTTTTCACAGTGCCGCGTGGCGGACGCAAACCAAGTGTTCACCAGTTGGTAACCTGGTAAGAAAATGTGGTCCAGCCGTACAACTGAACACCACTCAGCCTTAAAAAGGAAAGAAATTCTTCAGTATGCTACAACGTGGACGGACCTGGACGGCATTACGTCAAGTGAAACAGGTCCGTCACAAAAGCACAAATGCTGTGTGGTGCCACTTAGATGAGGTGCCCAGAGCAGCCCCATTCATGGAGGCAGAGAGTAGAAGGGTAGTTGCCGGAGTAATGGGGACAGAGAGTAGTGATGGCTACTCCACAGTGTAAATGTGCTTAATGCCACCAAACTGCACACTTTAAAGCGGTGGAGAAGGTAAACTTTACGTTGTGTGTATTTTACCACGATAAAAAAGAGGAAGAAAAGGACGTCAGGTGTGTCATGTGCCCCACCAACGTCTTGCACAAAGGAGGGGTTGACACATTTTAGATTCCTTCCTTCCTGTGGAGGAGCCCATGGCATGAGGGAGAGCAAACAGGCCACAGGCCTTGGATTACGCTGTAGGGGGACTAAAGACTGAAGGAAAAGCGTATTTACTGAGAAAATGAGGGGTTTTGTGATAAGAGCAAGCTGGACCCAGAGTGCACACAGAGCCTCTGTCTGGGGGCCTGCAGGGAGCTGGTGCGTAGCAGACACATGAGTGAGGCCTTCCTTTCCCCTGTGCCACTCAACCAATCTAAAGGCAGCTCCCAGACTCCTCGTGGCGTCTCCACCCCAGAACGGCAGGCTGGGCCAGACCCTGCCTGAGGACCTAGGCTTGCTCTGGTGCAAAGGGAAGGAGAGACTGTGGTCAGCAGCCGCCAGGGAGATGAAGGCTTGGCCGATGGACTGTGATGCCAAGGATCCTTCTGAACGGAGGGCTGCAGCATGGGGGATGGGGAGGAGCCAGAGCGGTCCAGCTCTGCCCCCCTGAGCTTCCGTTTTCTCATCTGTGCAAAGAGAGCGTTGGGCTGTGTAATGCCAGCAAACCCTTCCGCTCAGGGAGCTCAGCAGTTCCGCCGCAGGTGCGCGTCGTGCATGTGCGCGCGTGTGTGCGTGTGTGTGCGCGTGTGTGCTTGGAGAGGTCTGTGTCCTCAAACGTGCCTAATTCAGACCTTACTGATTCTGATTTGGACTTGGACTAGGCTGAAGGCTAGCTACTCTTGCAAAACTCACACAGGAAAGGACTCGATTCACTTGTGAATAGAGTGGCTGTGATGATGGAAGAGCCATTTCCATGGCACCCCAAGGCCTCTCCCCAAATCTCCTTCAGACTCCACCCTCATGGCCGAGCCCTGGCTTCCTGCAGGTCCCCTGCTCTCCCCCCGTGGTCTCTGGCCTCTCCCAGATGTGCTGGGAGACTTCTCCAGTTTCACCACCCAATTTATTGATTGGAGATTCACTGTGTTCATTCATTTATTCAGTCCACTGATTATGACTTTAATTTAGTATATTAATATTCAAGAATTGTGGCTTCTCATCACAACTTGTTATCCTCCATCAGTGCGCCATCATCTTGAATCTTTCTGGAATATGAATTATTATTTTAAATTTGCCTCCTGTTTCCCCCGTCGATGCTACTCCCTTGAGTGTTACTTCTCTCTGTGAAGTCAGGGCTTTTCTTTATATATATATAAAATCATATATATATATATATATTTTAGATAAAGGGGAGGAGAGGGAAAAAGAGAGGGAGGGAAACATCCACGGGAAATGCATCTCGCGCCCCACCGGGACCTTCCCCTTGGCGGAACGACACACACCCCTGCGCCAGTGCCTCTGGCAGGGCCTTCCTTTCACGTGGTCCGTTTCCTCGGCTCTCCGGTGCCCCCTGGCTGTCTGCTCCCGTTTGCACGTGAGAGTCCCGACTTGTTTCCCTTGGTGGTCCTCCTGCCTTGGACTGTGATTTTTCTCTGTACTTGTTTCTCTGTCAATTCAGTCCCTTCTGCTTTCCATCTTTCAGGAATTCCTCAAAATTCCAGTCTGCGAACTCCACCCTCCTTCCCTCCCTCGTTGTCTCCCTTCCTTCACGTTTTCAGACTGGTGTGGATAGACCTCTGCCTCCTTCTCACCTTCCCCTTCTTCCTCAAAATGTGTGATTTCAGGAATTGCAGGAGACTTTAGCCAGAGGGGAAGGACATGGCTGTTCAACCTGACTTCCTTTAGGCCCCATCCTTTTGTGTCTATTTTCACAATCCTTAGAATAATCACAAGATGAATATCACTTCTCTTTTTTTATAGATGAAGAAGTCGAGAGATTAAATAACTTCCTTAAAGTTAACAGTGACTAGGGAACAGCTTGGAATCAGGTCTTCTGACTCTGATTTCAGTCTTGTTTCTTTTCATTCCACCTTTCTGAAATCCCAGAGGCCATTAAACGTGCTTGCTTCACATCAGCGGCCAGTGCGCATTTGAGTGCGAAGGGCAACAGAACTGCACGTCTCCGGGAGCTGGCCCTCCTGGCCCTGAGGTGCTGCTGGGGCAGCGGAGATGGCGAGGGTTTTCTCATCAGCTGCAAATCCATTTGTTCACAGCTATTCAAGAATGTAAATTATTCAACAAGTCAGAATGGCTTCTTCCCCCAGTAAGCCTTAACTCATGATAATTCAACTACACTGTCTGGCAGGATAAAGTAAAAATTTTAAAATCTTTACCTGAGGGTATGTTTCCATTGATTTTGAGAGAGAGAGAGAGAGAGACAGAGAGAGAGAGAGAGAGAAGAGAGAAACATCAATTGGTTGCCTCCCGAATGTGTCCCATGCAGGGACCCAACCTGCAACCCAGGCATGTGCCCCAGCCAGGAATCTAACTGACGACCTTTCAATGCACAGTGCAATGCTCCAACCAACTGAGTCACATGGCCAAGGCTAAAGCAAGTTTCTTTTCAAAAAGATTTTATTTATTTTTAGAGAGAGGGGAAGAGAAAGAGGAGGAGAGGAAGAAAAATATTGATGTGCAAGAGAAACATCAATTGGTTGCCTCTCATGCGTGCTCCCAACCAGGAACCTGGCCTGCAACCCAGGCATGTGCCCTGACCAGGAATCAAACCGGTGGCCTTTCTGGTTGGCAGTGTGGCACCCAACCCACTGAGTCACACCAGTTAGGATATAAAGTAAATTTCTTAGTAATGTAAATGAAGTACTGTGGTCATGGTGTGGGGTATAACCTGGAAACCACCTCTCAGAAATGCTGGAAAACAGCAACAGCTGTGTCTACACTGGAACTGAGAATCTCACACAAAACTCCAGTATGTCCTGTGGGCTGCAAGAAGGTTACCAGGTCCTGTGAAGGCTGGGACTTGAACTTGGAGTAGACCAGAGTCAAAGTCCATGACACAAGCAAGAGAAACAGAAATCCCTATCATGTCATGGTGGCAACAGGCCCCTGG
The DNA here is from genome assembly GCA_004024845.1 of Tonatia bakeri. Lineage (NCBI taxonomy): Eukaryota > Metazoa > Chordata > Mammalia > Chiroptera > Phyllostomidae > Tonatia > Tonatia bakeri. The sequence continues at coordinate 67,419 of PVIA01001739.1, forward strand.
GCCTGTGAGGAGAGCAGATCCTGGGACTGGAGCCCAGGAGGGGAACTGGGTGGGACGGGGCTCAAATCCAGGAACCTCTGTGGTTCTCCGTTAAGTCAGCTCTGATCCCCGATGGGGAGGGCCTGGCAGCAGGAGTCACGTAAGAGAGGGGGCTGAAGAAGCAGAAGTGGGTTTCGTTTGTACCCCAGGCTTCTCCCCACTGTCTTCTGTGCCTCTTGAGATGAGGGTGGGATGGTCATCTCTACAGCTGCCTTTGAGAAATTGATGGTGTCCCACCCTCTCTTGGACTCGGGGAACTGGAGCCACTTGCCTGGGATGAAGCAGTATGTGTAGCATCTGTGAATGAGGCCCCAGCACCCTGCCCTCCAGGGAGTGCAGTCCCCCTGGGGCTGGACCATATCAGGTGCCAGGTACAGACAGAGACATGAAGGCAAAAGGTGGTGTTCTGGGCTGGGTTGCACACTTTTAAGGAAATCGTTAATAGTAACAGCCATTGATGAGAGACTCTTCCAGGCCAAGTGTAGGTGAGGTGCACACTTGTGCTGGCATCACTTCCGGGCGCCGGACTCCCTGTGAGAGTGGGGACTCCAAGGACGGTCTTTCCCACGGGACCCAGAGCACTCCCTCCCCGTGCACAGCAGGGCCTCCATCCTCCCATCAGTCTGGAGGGTCCTGAGGGCAGGTGCTGTCTCTCCCTTCCCTCCCTCCTGCAGGTGGTTGACCTTCCCATGGGCTCAGTGCTGTCTTCTCTGCCCAGCCAGGAGCTTCGGAAGGACTTATGTCTTCAAGAAACTTGAGAGTTTCCCAAGGACAGGGAATGTTGTCATCCCAAAATAGGGCAGTGTCCCCACACCAAGCAGGAGCTCCTTGAGTCCAGGCACCATGTGTAAAAGACTTACTGTGTGTTCAAGTCTGACCTTTCCCCGACACAGATTCCTCCCCTCCCGCTCTCACATAATCACAGAAAATGAAAGCAAAAATCATTGCTTCTCTCGTATTTTAAAAAAGGTTTTATTTATTTATTGTTTTTAGAGAGAGGAGAAGGGAGGGAGAAAGAGAGGAAGGGAAACATCAATGTGCGAGAGAAATATCGATCGGTTGCCTCTTGTGGACCTGGCCTGCAACCCAGGCATGTGCCCCAACCGGAATCAAATTGGAGACCTTTCGGTTCACAGGCTGGCACTCAACACACTGAGCCACACCAGCCAGGGCTCACTCACATTGTTTTTTTCCTTTGAAATCATGAGGGGTGTCACATTTCTATTCTATGTCTTACTTCCTAATTTCCCTCCAACAAAAAGCAAAGTGGAATATGCTGGAGATGAGAGAGCCAATGTAAGCCTTCGACATTGGCTTTCACGGTAGCAGCGGCATTCAGACCTGGGTGAAGCTGCCCATTTCGTTTGTGCTGCATAGCGCAAGGTCAGGGGAGCCAGGTTCCACGGCTATGAGGCCCAGGGTAGGCCCCATATTGAGCCTGAAAAACTTAGACACCAAGTCGCAGGTACAAGGTAAAAACACATTTCTGCCTATTTTATCTCATTACTGATGGAGCTTCCCACGTTAGCTATGTCTTTCCTGGTTCAAGGTCATCATTGGTGTCCAACATTTGCCAATCAGTGCTTCACAGGGAAGACCAAATACCCGCTGCTTGAGAGAATGAATGGACTTGAGTTTGGAACCCTGCTCTACTACCTGACCCTTTATTAGTTATTCAAGCTTTTTGAGCCCTGGTGTCTTCATCTGTGTATCACAAGGGATCTGGTGGGGACTGCGTGGAAACCCGTGTAAGATGGAAGAATACCATTTTAGAGACTCTAAGTAGTTCTGTTTCCCAGAGCAGTGTCTGGGAGGGGCTGCTGGAGGCCTAGGACACGGGCACTCCATGTTCTCTGGAAGCCCCTGCGAAGGATGCTGTAAGCTGGTGCTAATGTTCCGTTTCGCACTTTGATGGGGCATAGGGACAGAAGAGCTCCCCATGGCGTTAAAGAAAACTGTGCACCTCCAAGTTTGCAGGAAGCGTGTTCCCTTCCTATAAATTATTTCTCCTAGAATATGTTTGCTGGTACTTGTGCATATGTATGTATGTAGAGAGAATGTGTGTGTTTGTCTATTGTTTGTCTGTTCTTGTCTGAACGTTTGCTCTCTGGTGATGGAAAGTGAAGACTGCACCAAAGGAATGCATGGTCCTGGCTTTGGCCCTTTGCACTGGAGATGGTGAAAAGGGATACTCTTGGCTTGGTGCAGCTCAGCCTTGCCTGGGTTTCCGGCCTCTTGTGAGACGTGTCGGGTGGACATGATTTGGGACAATGTGCTGTGCACTCATATGACCTAGAATCCTACTGGGTAAACATCTGGACTAAAATACTACTGGGTATACATTTCCCTCTGAAACAAATATAGGTTGGAACTGTCCATTGTCTTGGGATGAAGTTAGTCCTGGGACTGAGGTCAGAGGCAGCCTAGAAACCAGGCCAGGGAACACCGCAGTGACGGCCTTGGCTTTGGGTTGGGTTTGCACCATTGGGCTTAGGGTCTACACACTTCTAATACCAGTCATACATTTTCCTCTGACTTGCAACTTCCTTTGCTCACCCCCAAGCCTTCACTCAAGTAAACCAGCAATGGGGGCACTGGGAGGCACAGTGTGCTAAAGGGGAGATTCGGATACATGGAGCACATTTTCACAAGCTCTGGTCTTAAGGAGATAGCCCCAGTTCCTTAGCTTGGCATTCCAGGCCCTCTCAGCCCTGGGCTTCCAGTTTTTCCTTCTACCACATTAATGCCTCCTCCCCGCTCCCTCTGCCTCTTCACCCCTAACCCATGCTGTGTGCTGTTTGAATAGGACTGAGCATCTATCTTGGCCCAGTCCCTGGATGTCCCCTTGGCTGTCCCTTTCTCTCCAAACCCACCTACTTATCAATGCCAGTCTTGCAACTGTTCTACTGTCAGGGTGTTTTATCCTTGTCTTCTTTTGTATTCTCTCTGCTAGTCTCAGGTGACGGGCCTTGCATGGACTGTTGCAGTAGCCTTCAAGCAGGTCAAATTACATGCAGACTCCCTCCATCTCCCGTTGGCTCTGCAGGTTTTGCCAGGAGAGTCTCTGCAGATCACTGCTTGATTGTGCGCTCTGGCTGCAAGTCCTAAGGACTCCCCACTGAGAACAGGTAAAATCCAGACTTCTTAGTCTGGCCTTTCCCAAGTTGGCATCAGCTACCTTCCCCATCCTGCCTGGGACTGGAGGTATACAACTGAATCAGATCACTTGCCTTTTTTCTATTTTTTGGCCCCTTTGTGTGGAATCACTGTCAGTGAGGCCTTCTTTCCCCTTCAAGGAGTAGCTGCAGAGCCAGCTGCTGCCCATCGTCTTGCACCCTCCTCTCCATGCAAAGGATCTCTGTGCCCCTGAGCTCCGGGTCTGTTCCAGCCTTTGGTGCATGTCATGCACTGTGTGCACACTCTCTCCTCCAGTGCATAAGCAGGGCCTGTGACTTAGTCACTTTGGTCTTTCCAGTGCCCAGAGCAGACGTTTGCAGGGAACAGGAGCTCAAACAAGTGTCTGTCTAGTGAATAAATACATAATTCTACTTTAACACCCTGCTTTCCTACAATGACACTCACATCACTCTAAGCAGAAAGCATGTTTACCTCTTTAACGTTACCCCTCACCACTGGCTAAATTAGAATAAGCACTTGGAGGATTAAGACCTGAGCTGTCACACTATATCTGGCATTATTAGGACTCAAGGTTGGGAGTGCCGCCCAGTTTACTGTTCAGGGTTCTAAGTTGCTGGCAATAGTGTCATCTGCTTGACAGGATGCTGTCCGGTCCAGATTCAAACTCCAGGAAGAATCCAGTTGGACCCAGATCATGCTTCTATTTCTCCATCCACTGCCTGCCTCCTGACTGTTTCCTGGTTACTAGCCCAACCCTAACAGGTCCCCTATCCCTCAATCCCCACCCAGGCCTGTGCATCTGTCCCACAGGGGCTTTCCAGAGCCGCCTCCCCAGCTGCCAGGTGACACAGTCCTCAGAGCAGTGACACAGCAACAACAGGACCGTTACCTACCAGGAGAACTGTCCTCGGGCTTACCCATCATTTTAGAAAGGAAAGCATTTCCTTGTTTAGTCAAGATGACGGGTCATTCGTGGCCAATGACATAAAGAAAATTTGGATTCAATGAGTCACTTTAAATTTCACAAGCCTTATATTTTCTTTCCCTTTGCATGGAATGTAAAGGCCAATTCTGAAAACTCATAAGTGATTTGTTCTTACAACATAAGTGCCAACTTGAGGACGATTTACTAATTAGCTAATTGTTTCTCCTTGCTGGGCATTAGCCAAGTGATCTTTAGACACAACACATCCATTAAAATTGTTGATCTCAGTTGTTACAGTATCAGCGCAAGCTTCCTGGTAACTGGTCTGAGCAGAAGTCATAAACACAGTGTTCTTAATTTCTACCCATTGGACTTGTGGGTTCATTTACTGCTAGCTTTCTTCCTAATGAAGGACAAGGGAAACATCAGCCAGAAATTTCATAATCAGAATGTTTGCCTGGTTTGCTATTTTTAAGCACCACAGGCTTTGCTGAAAATGAAGGGTGTGCATTAGCCCAGCAAACGCTGCTGGTGGAGGAGACAGGGCTCCCCTCTGCAGAGGTGCAATTGAGAGGACAAAGAGCGGGCATAAATAATGGATTAAGAGCAGCTCTCATTAGTCCAGCAGCCTCCAAATGAAAACGTGCTGCCGATGACTCATTGGATAATAGTAAATATGACGGGCTCATAAAGCCGCTGGTTCCCACGGGGGTTCTTCAGCCGCCTTTGTCTGGTCTTGAGCTTGTTATGTTCAGAAGCTACCAATTTAAACCTCCCTCCCCCCAGCAAAGACATGGCTCTTGGACAGAGAGTTATTTGGACGATTTGCCAAGTCTGGATGGCACAGGGAGAGGTGGCCCGCCCCCCACCCTACGATGCCTTGGCGCCCCCGCATGTGCCCCGGGCCTGGCACCAGTCCTTCACTGCGATCCATGGAGGCCTGAATGTGTAAGGGCTTCATTACAGGGAAGGCAGAGACCTTGGCCCCAGGGAGCCCGAAACTGAAAGGAGACATGGCCTTGACATAAAGTAAGGGTTCTGAGACCAGCCTGGGAAATGAATAAAGAACATAAACGTGACTCCCCGATAAAGTAAGGGTTCTGAGACCAGCCTGGGAAATGAATAAAGAACATAAACGTGACTCCCCGCCGCCGTCCTAAGAGTTTCCAGCTCAGTACGACTGATCATAACAACAGAAAGAACATGCGTTCTGCAGGAATATGTTTGCATGGAAAGTGGCGCCTTCACATCAAGGCAGGCCCTGTGGGCAGAGGAAGTTAGCTGCTTCTCCGCGGTCTCAGAGGCGCCCTGGGACCCAGGAGGGGAGGACGCAAGCAGAACGAGTGTGTGTGTGTGGGGGGGGAGTTTGCTCCTCGTTGGCATTATCTAAAAATGGAACGAAGAGTCCTGTCACTGGAGGTGTGCGGAGCATGCTCACTCATCCGCTGACCTGCCTGCCACCGCCCAGCTTTCACTGATGTCTTAGGTGCAGACTGAATGTCCATTTATGACAATAAAAGAGAAGGACCTCCATTTGACCTCTCTTTGCAGGTGGGTCGGACGCCCTAAGCGGCAAGATCTTAACTCACATTTGTCAAGCGTGAGAGTGACTGCTGAAGAGGGAATTTGCCTCAGCTCTGCTGCCCAGTCACGCAAGCAGAGGGGTAGCGGTGGGCAATGAAAGTGTACTGAGAGTATACTGTACTCCACGTATCAGGCTAGAGGCTTCGAGTAACAACTGTGGACTAGGAGTCAGGGATTCAGTGAGTCGTGACCTTGGGCAGGTCAGTTACCTTTGGCCTTTAGTTTCCTTTTCAGTCACATGGAAATAATGCCTACCCTTACACCTCCACAAAGATGTGGTAAAATGAATTAATCAATCAACTAACTAAGTAATTAATGCATGTTTCCATTCAACACTTTCTATGGCACCTTGATGCCACTGTGTTCGGTGCCGGGAACAAAGACAGCCGGGGCGAGGCTTGCCTGGATTGGCCCGCAGCCTCACATGGGAGGCCAGCTCGAGGAGGGACGGTGTGGTCTGTGGGGCCCACCAAAGTGGGGTGAAAGAGGATGGAGAAATCAGGGCAGGGAGTTGGAGGCAGGGGCGGGAGATGCAGGCAGCTTTCCAGGCCTGGGGACAGCTGAAGAGAAGCATCAGTCCAAACGTGCTATTACTGTGATAAGAGCCTCTAAACAGAATGCAGCAGGCCTGTCATCCCCAGGAGGGGTCCATCCTGAGATCCGTGCAAAGCCCCAGGGTCACAGATCTCTCCATAGCTCCGGCTCTGGGCTTTTTTTCCTGGGTGACTTTCCCAAAGGAAGCAAACCCTCAACCACTTTCCAACAGTCCTTGCCCCTGATGAGGTGAGAACAAGGGACCAAGCCCCTTGCTCATGCCCCTCAGCGGTCTCTGCCCCACGCCAGCCTTGCAGGGCCTGGGGTTTAAACGTGTGACTCAGACAAGGCAACTGATTACAGACCTGGGGATTCGGGGTTGCCAGCCAACAACCAAAATCAAGAACAGCAAATCTGCAAATGGCAGGGGTCAATTATCTGAAGGACGTGGCTGCTGTGGGACACAGGGACGCGGTGCGGTGAGTTTCTTGGGGTGGGAAGGAGAGGAGAAGTTTCTTCTCATCTGCGACAGGCCCTTACACACTGTGGTACTCAGGGAATAATGATGTTGTTTTGTATGGGGTTGTTGTTTTTGCTTTGCACACACCTGACTGGGTAACTTGGCCACTCTGGAGGGAGGCAGACCTGCATAAAAATCCCAGCTCCGCACCTGGAAAATGTGTGAACTGAGCAAGAACCATAATCTCCTCCTGCTCATTTGCGGAACGAGCACCGCGATAATGCTAACCTCGTGGGTAAGGAGCGCACGAGAAGTACGAACAGCAACTGCTCCGTAGATGGCTCTCGCCAGCAGGATCTCGTTGGCGGTCTCCATCTTCATCTTCGCAGCAGCCCCAGCACCTCCGTCACTCCCTTCCCAAGGCCCAGGGATGGCTGGGCCCCCGCAGGCTTCCCAGGGCCTCCTCGGCCCCCGGATTTTCACCCCAGCACAGTGTGGCCGAGTCAGAACCATGCTTTTCTCTGGCTTAGTGCGCCCCAAACTTGAGCATGTGGCAGAATCGGCTGGGTGCTCATTAAACACAGACAGCTGGGCCCCGCCCGCAGGGTTCCTGGTTCAGCTGGGCTGGGGTGGGGTCAGGCCGGGAATCAGCATTGCTAGCGAGTCCTCGGGTTCATACTCGAGAAGCGTTGTTTAACCCCCGTTTAGCCCAGCGGCCCCTCCAATAACCAGCACTCTGAGTGTCATGTGCCTGCTTGCTAAACCAGCTTTCAAAGGCTGGCTGTTCCTGTGGGTAGGCCAAGGCCAATCACTGCCATGGATTTTGTCACTTCTGAACATTTTCTGCTTTTCTACATAAGATCACTCACCCAAACTCTTAGCGCTGCCTGCCGCCAAAGCCTGTCAGAGGTAGCACAGGTGTCATGGGCTGCAAGGTCCACGAGGGCGGCGACTGGTGCGCTTTGTCTCCGCCGCCTTGTTGGTGCTCAGGACACTTTGTCAAGTGGGAGGTGCATGAAAGGGGTTCTACGGAAAGTCACCTCACGGGGCGGTCTGAGTGTGAATGCCTGACCGGGCAGATCGTGGCGGGCAGCCACCCCACAAGCACACGGCTTCTTTAGTGAAAGGTTTGTCTTTGCCTAAACACGCCCCACCCATTTTTGTGTGTGCATCAATGTTAACACACCTTTGAAAGGCTCCTTTCAGACCCCTCAGATGCAAGACCTCCCTCAGGTGAGCACATCACCTCAATCACCTCTCCCGTCACCCACTCCCTCCTTGTAATTCCTACCTCCACGTCACCTTCCTTATGTTCCCTTCTTAGTTCCAGTGCATAAGAGAAGATGCAAACTATCGTTCTCAGAAGCTTTTTTCTTAGTCTATTGAGATCTTGTCCCTAGGCTATCCTCTATTTGGCTCAAAGAAATTTTTATAAAAAAATCTCTCAGCCTTACATCAACCGAAAGAATAAATCTCTAGAGACAGGTGCCCAGTCAGAAGAACCCGCTTGTGGTCAATGCCCATGTGTCTGCTGCCAGAGGCCCCTTCATGGTGGGAGTTACTGCACTTCCCTCATTTGGTCCCCCGCGGACAGTCCAGGCCTGTTTAGGTCTGCAGCCTGGGCATGCTGCCGAGGGCCCCACAGCGGACCCCACTGTGAATGTGACCCCAGCACCGCCTCCCTCGGAAAGCCTTCCCAGGACGTTCCCTCTCCGTTGGTCTGGTGTTCTTTCTCCGTGCTCTGGCGACAGCCCGTGGGAACCCCGCACGTCCCATCTCACTTACCCCATTGCTTCATAAACGCTATCCTTCCCTGGCTCAGAGGCTCCTCCCCCCTGGACTGAGAGCTGTCAAGGGCAGGAGCGTGTTTTACTGATGTGCAGTGACTGTTGTCGAGCACTTGAATGAGTGTGGAGTCATCTGAAGTTACACACACAATAAGCATGTAGGGAGCACGTTCTGCTAAGATGTCACAAGGGTCTCCTTGTGCTTTCCTGCCTCTCTCACCCCCCAGGGGATGCCCACGGGGGCTCCTGCACGTGAGCTCGGTGAACACAGGGGATGAAGGGGCCTTGAGAAGGTACTGCCTTCATCTCTCGAAAGACCTTCTCTTTGTCCCCCATTTGCTTGCTTGAGCCTCCAGGCCCAGCACCCACCCTGTTCCTCCATGGGAGCCAGGCCTGCCGTGACCTTTTGCTGGGACTTGGATTGACGAAGAGCAGCGGCCTGGAATATGTGAAGGCTCCTCAGCAGGTCACCAAGGGCTGGTTACTGCATGTTTCTGAGCCTCGGCTTCTCCTTTGCGCAATGAACATAATAACAGTGCCAGCTTAGACAGTTGTCGGAGGATTAAATGAAATCTTTGCAAGTTACTTGGAATACTGCCTGGCATATAAGTTGTGTTTAACAAATGTTAGCTACCACAATGACAGTGGTGGTGGTGGTGGTGGTGATGGTGATGATGATGATGATGAAGAAAAGAAGTCTGTGGCACGCCCTGTGCCTTGCCAACCTTCATGGTAACAGCTCCTCTGAGACCAGGGCCTGCCTGGCTCCTGAGATTTCCCCCGCAGGGACTGGCATCCTTCCTGGGTCCCCAACACCTGCTGTTTCCCCTCCTCCAAGCTGTCTTCTGGGATCCCAGAATCCTGCCCCTAGTGCTGGGACCTGGCCCCGGCACCTCCCTGAGTTGACTCGACATGAGTGACACAGCCCCAGCCTCCTGCCACCATCCCGACCCAGAGCTCCACCTGCCTGGCTCACTGCCCCCTGTTCCAGGCATCTTGTCCCATCCCTAGATGCCTGGTACTCTTGGGGGACCATGCCTCCATGCCAACCCCCCACTCCAAGAAAACATCACCCACCTGGGTGCATGTTGCTGCCTTTTACTGTCTCAGATTCATTTGCCTTGGGAGGAACTTCCAGGAGACCATCTGTGCCCTTCCTGTCTCGCCGTCCCCTGGAAATCGCCACACAGGGTCCCTGACCCCCACTGATGTGAGAGGGCCAGTTGCCTGGTTCTTATTTATTCCACGTACCTGGATGGTCAACACTGGAAGCTAGACAAGAGAGCCCAACCCAGGACTCTCTGGTCTACCTGGGCTTCCTTTTCTTTCCACCACGTCAAAAGAAGAGGTGAGTCTGGCTGAAAGTCAGAGCCTTGATCTTAATTCTTGGCTTTACCAAGAGCCCCTGTCCCCACCCCCCAGCCCCACTGCCTGGGCTCAAACACTGCCTGGGGGCGGCCGGATATATCATATGTTATAAGGCTGAGTTTGGGGAGCAGAGAAATGAATTGTTACTATTATGGATGAAGCAATTACCATAAATCTATTTTTAATCTCTTCTTCCTTTTAAAATAATCGAGGCTGTCTTTTCATGTGAGGAAGAATCAGGCTTTGATATGAGGGAAGGTGCAGAAAACTCTCCTTCTTCGAGCTGGAAATGCTAATTGAGCAGCCACCGATTTTTTTTAACCTTCATTAACTGCATTAGCCTGCATTAACACCTTTTAAAACCTCTTTAAAATTGTGTTCAATTCATTTTCTTTAATCTCTTCCTTTCCGGGAGTGCGGAATCACTTTGATCCTCATCTTTCTTTGATGGCAATTTTGGATTGAATTTGTATTTGGGAATTGAATTGCAAATTTACAATCACCTAAACTGCCCCCCGCCCCCCCCCCTGCCCCGCCACTGGGCTGGGGGCGGTGGCCCGGGCCAGAACACCTGCCCAGCCCTGCCAGGGCTCGGAGGTGGTCGGGGAGGGTTTACTCTGCTCCTGCAGGTCCTGAGCCATTAAGAACGTTTATAAAGTGCACATTCTGCCCGGTCATAGATAGCTTTTCAAACTTTTATAAGGATAATTTTTCTTGTCCCTGAACAGTGTTTTGTTTTTTTTTTGTTTTTTGTTTTTGTCCTTTGCCATCATGTCTTGATGGTGGTGAGAAAGCTGTGGAAATTTTCAAGAGAAGAAATACATAAAACAATACTCGTTCCTCATGAAGTTAAACAGAAAATTGCCATATGACCCAGCAATTCTACTCCTGGTACATAGTCCAAAGAAATGAAAACAGGCGTTTAAACAAAAACTGTACATGAATGTTCAGAGCAGCACTATTTACAGCAGCCAAAGGCAGGAGCAGCCTTTTTGTCCACTGACTGAGGAATGGATAAACAAATGTGGTGTATCTGTGCAGTGGAATATTGTTTAGCTATGAAAAGGAATGAAGTACTAAAACACACTACAATGTAGCTGGACCTCGAAAATGTTATTCTAAGAGAAAGAAACCAGACACACAAGGCCACATATGGTATAATTTCACTTATGTGAAACGTCCAGGGCCAGCATACTCGCGAGACAGACAGTAGAGTGGTGGTCGCCACGCCGGGCAGGGTGCGGGTGGGAGTCGAGGGTGACCATGTGAAGGGCACAGGCTCGCCGCTCCGGCCGAGGAAGGGGCCCCGAAACAACACTGTGACTGTGCTGCCTGTCGGTGACGATGATTCTGCTTTGTGTATTTCACCTCAGTAACACTAATAAAAAAAACATCGGTTTCCCCAAAGGGAAACGGCTTTAACGCCAAGGTAGTATCAACATCAGGCCTGGAGTAACGGGATGTGGGCCAATGAGGGAGGGAGGAAGGAAGGAAAGAGGCAGCAGGGCAGGTTGTCATGGACGCCACTCCTGCCTGGCCAGGTGCACGTGGGCTCACTAGGCCTGGGCTTGGGAGCCCGGCCTCAGTTTCCTCATCTGTGAAACAGGAATAATAACACCTCCCCTCAGGAGGCTATCAGGAGGATGTAGAAAGAACACGGTTAGTGGCCTAGCACACCTGGGTGCTCCGTGAGAAAAGTGCCCACTTTCCCTTCTGTATCAACCAAGGTTGTTTTTAGTGAAAGCAATGGAAACCAATGTCAGTAGACACAAAGGAAATAAGAAACTTCATTGGAAGAGCCCCAGGGTATTCTAGAAATCAAAGGCTCACGGCCTTGAGCAGACCAGGCACCAGGCTGCTCCCCTGCCCTGCAGCTTCAAGCTCTCCTCTGTCCTGACCGCCCCCTAACCACCTTGTGTCTCCTAGTTCCTTTTTTGATCTACCCGGGGAGACAGTCTGATTGGCCCAGCTTGGGGGTGGGGGTGGTGCCTTCCTTGCCCAGGGCAGGGTCTTGGAGTGCCCTTATGACACTAGCGACCCACCCTTGCATCTGTCAAGGGCTGTTTTCTGAGAATGAGAGTCCTGAAGTCGTCCTCCTATGGATGCCCAGTAAACTGTCCCGTCGTGGCTGGTGGGGGGCAGGGCATGCGGAGAGACAGGACGTGCGGAGAAGTGGAGCTGCCTGGATGCAGGCCCGACCTCCCCTGGCGGGCACCGCCCAGGCCTCATTCACCTTCCCTGTGGGAGTGCGCATGAGCGTCTCCGCAGTCCCGCTCTGGGCTCCTGCGCTGTGTGGATCCTCTGTAGCTGTTCTACTGCCAGCACATGCTTAGTGGTGTGAAGGGGTGATTAGAAGTCTAGGGTGACTTCTTGGTCATCCAAGCGATAGCACAGCATGGTCGTGGGGATCACAGAAACGGGGTTGGCCTGCAGAAGCGCCGTCTCAGGACGGGCCTCCTGGCAAAAGTCTCACCCTACGGAAAGCAGCTGGCGGGTGCACAGGCCTGACCCTCCCCAGAGAGGGGCATCTTCAGTGTGCTTCGCAGTGTCCGCTGTTCAGGCTCAGAGCAGGACACGCCACATCTGTACCCTGTATGGTCCCCGCTGGGGAGAAACACCATCCGTGAAACGACCAAACCTCTCTGTGCCCCTTACTGCCTGTGTGGCTGAAAGCAGGCCTTTTCACCTCCATTTTCCACTCAGGAAAATGGGCACTAAAAACAGCCACTGCAGGGCGGTTGAGAAGATTGCAGGTACTGAATTCAAGCACCTCCCACCACACGTAACCTGTCATCGCTGGTCTATAAAGAGGAGTGACTTTAAGACAGTGCTAGTGGCTGTGGCCCTGGAGCATGGAGGAGTTCGGAGGAACTGTGAGTAACTGGGGAGTCCTTGGGGAGCCCTGTGTCTGGGCCCCCGGCTGTCGGCTCCTGGGGTGAGAAGAGCGTCTCTCAGGAGGCAGGGCCGTGCTGTGAAATCCCTCTTTGCTCTGAGGCCAGGGCGTGCAGATTCGTTTAGAAAAGGTGGCCTGGCTGGCGTGTGCGGGCAGAGACCCAGGCCGCTGAGCTAGGAGACGGAGCTGGTCCCAGTGGGGCCCTTTCCTGTTTACCCCACAAGCTGGCTGGGACCGGTTTGTTCTCTCCTCTTCCAGACTGAAAAACGATGTAGACCTACAGGTGCTGGGATGGTTGTGGAGAACAGGGCTTGTTTTCACCCTTCCACAAAAGCAAAGTGCCAGGAAAGAAAGCTCACAGGATGAGCATAGTACACCTTCCTGGAAAGGTAATTTTCCTGAAAGATTTTAATATTAAATCAAACATATCAAAAAGCAAAATTCCCATGAATTTTTCAGTTGAAAATCTGGGAAGCCGTCACGACTAGCAGGGGCCCTTCAGTTATACGGCAGCCCAGGGAAGTACACATTCACCCCATCCAAGACTTACTTTCTTGGAAAAGTCTGGGTAACAGGCTGCTGGGGTGGAAGCGCCAGATGTGGCCTCCCAGATTCCGCAGTCTCTGCAGGGCCTGGGAGCTGCTCCCAAGGCCAAGCTGTGCGACTGCTCTGCCTCTGAGGTTCTGACTTCCTGCTGGAAAACCAGGGAGGAGACGCACGTGGCCTGAGGCCATGACTCGGTGACCTCCAGCTGCTGCATCCATCTGAAAAACACTTTTTAATGTGACCCAGGAAGTGTCAAGAAATCATGGGGTCTACTGTCACTCAGGAAGAGGTGGGGCCGCTGCAGGGCTGCTGCAGGTCCTCATCGGCCTGCAAACTGTTCTTGTTCTTCCGTGAAAGCCCAGGCTGCCAGCCGCCTCTCTCCACCCCAGTGTGGGCACAGCGGGGTCAGGCTACAGGTTATTCCTTTAACCTCTCTGCTGGCTGCTGACCAGCCCATGCTTTACACACTAGCTCGTGACTTTGGGGAAATTATTTAAACATTTTAGGCCTCAGTTCTCTCATCTTTAAAATGGGACTAATTAATAATACTCTCCTTAAAGCACCGTTTGGAGAATCTGGTGAGGTGATGACTTTCGAAGGTCTTAGTGTGATGTTCCAGAACATGACACACACTCAGTAAATATTTGTTATTATTACTGAAATTAATAAAGCTACCAAACCGTTAGAAGGATTGGGGAATATGCAAATGGAAATGAAATCTAAGAATTTCCCTCTGCAATTGTTAAGAAAATGAATGCTAACACTGATGGCTAAGAAAACAAAGATTCTGGGGTGAGGTGGAGAGATTCAGCATGGTAGGCTCCTCTTTAAGTAGATAAAAGCTGGAGATTTATATTCCAAGGAGACTCCCAAACCTGGAGAAATGCAAAGCAACTGGGTTTTCTTCCTTTTCCCCTCTGCTGTCAGGGAGCCATGCGGAGGCTGCAGAGGGTGTGAATTGGGGAGAGTGAGGCCGCTCCCCTCTGACGGGGAATGAAGACTTTAGGGCTGTGTTTGGAATTGTTCCTAGCTTAGGGTATCTCCCATGGTGATGAAATACATCCTCAGGGCAGGTGGAATAACCCTGGGACAGGGCACTTAACAAGCTTAGGGGGAGAAAGCAGAGCTCGTTACCCTAACCAGGAGTAGGTCCTGCCTTAGTTGAGCTCCTCCCCCTGCCCCTGCTAACCCCAACCCCCATCTCTCGGGCTGAAGAAAAGTGGACAGAAATGCAGTATCAGCCCTCAGTCAGGAGTTCAAAGCCCATATAAACTGGTCTCAGGTGTGGCAGAAATCATGGAGAAGCACAATTATCAGTGCAAACAGGAAGTCCAGAACTACTCAAACTAAAGAAAAATAAACAGAAATCACATGACTATACAAGCGTCCTACAGCCAAAAGAAGAAAGCGCCCAACCCAGAACAAAAGACACTCATGGAACAGAAGGCACTTCTTCACTACCAGCGAGAAAAAAACCAGAACAGGACAGAGATTGCAGAGATAAAGCAGTAAACCGAGGCCCGAAACCTTCACCATGCTAAACACATTAGAAAGTGCCAAGAAAGACGCGATAGTTGAACCATGTGAAACTGAATTACTGGCATAGAGACAAGTCCTGCTGAGGTAGGTAAAGAGACAGGTCCCAGCGAAGAGAGGGAAACCACTAGACATCAGAATGGGACGGATACTCCCACTCGAGCATGTAAAAGGAGCTGCCTGAACTCCAGGACCCGACAGGGAATACAGCAGATGCACCCAGACGTGTTCCAGACAATCTGCCTTGAAATGAAGAAAAAATAATTGTGCGGCTAGAAAGAGCAGAGGGTTCCAGGAACACGGGACTGTGCAAATTCATGGTGCGCGTGGCCGAGGAGGGCCAGGGAGCTCCCAGGATAAAGCAAGGCCCTGAGCGCAGCGAGCGAGGGGTTCGCGGAGATCCGGCTGAGGGACAGCTTTCTCCACAGCAATCCTCAGTTCCTGAAGACGATAAAATAATGTCTCCAAAGCTCCGGGAGAAGTAGAGCGTCACCCAAGGATAGTACACACAGACATGCTATCACTTGAGAATAGGGATTGGGCAGACAAGTCTTCGCGAGTGTGAAAGAACCTGCGAGCAGTCAGCCGCGCGCCCTCGGACAGGGCGCCGCTCCCCCGGGAAGTGCAACTGCCCGAGCTGCAGCTGAGGGCAAAGGACGCAGGAGGTCAGGAGGGTGGCTAGTGATTAACGCAGGATTTTAAGCCGCTGTGGAAGTTATGCCTATCAGATATAAGTATTGTCAACCTTGTTAAAATAATGTAACTATTAAAAGTAGAAAATAGGAGATATGAAAATATTACTGTTTTCATGTACAGTAGGAGGGCAAATTGACATTGCTTATAACATGAACATGCGCTTTGAAGAAAACAATAATCACATAGATAATGCTTTTTGCAATGTTTTTATTTAACCTTGTAGGGATCTTTTTGTAGAAAAAAAAATCCCACTTGTTTCAAGCTCAACAATTCCTTCTGTTTTATTTGTTTATTTTTCTTCTGGTAAAACTCATGTAAAAGTAAGTTTATACTTTTTATTAACCTAGCATATTTGGTATTATCCTATTTTTATTAAAGTATTTCTGACTTTCCTCTACATGTGTATTCAATTATCTGGCTCTCTCTTCATATAAATGCGGAGAAGGTTATCTGCAATGATGGTTATCTGATGTTAGTAATCGTTATTTCTGGTAACAGTTAACTTTGCGTTTGTATTTCTTCGAATTGCTTAAGTTCTTTGTAATGAACATACATATTCTTTTAAATAATAGCCCTACAATGACTTTTTTCCTGTTTGTTGTTGTCAAGTAGAAAACCTGAAAATAATTATGCCAAGGAGTTTACAGTGTTTTAATTCTGGGCATTGTCAAGAATGTGTTTCTCTTCAGCTTGTATCTTTTTTTATATTTTTTAACATTTTATAGTAACAACAATTCTAAATTTAATAGGGTGATACAGATAAAGAGGAATAAGCAGGCATTTTGCATAAGGCACACTTTGAAGGAACGCAAGGCACCCTAATTTGGGGTGTTGACTGAGCGAGTGCGAGCGATTGCAGCAGGGCTGTCTGGTGCTGCAGGAGTCTGCTGGCTGAGACGCAGAATCTGACACCTTAACCCGGAGCCCTGGCAGACACAGCCCGTGATTTCTTTGATGCAAAACATGACCATTTCAGCAAAGAGTGGCATGAGATAGGCAGATTGATAGGTGATAGATGATTGATAGATGATAGATGCTTGCTGGATAAATACATAGAAAGATGATAGATGTATAGATAAGAGGAAAAAAAGAAGGAAGGAAGATCCAGAGGAGAATCTTGGATGGAAAGGAGCCAAAAGATAAAATAAAGAACAAAAGAATTTTAATTGGAATACCTCTTCCGTCCCTCCACTGAACCAAGGGATTTCCAGTCCTCCCTGTACTTGGTGGAGTGTCTGGTAGAGACTGGACTTTAATATAAAGTTGGAGCTGGAAAATTGCCACTTGGGCCTGTAAACATTTGCAGCTGTCCAGGATGGAGATCTGAATTCATCTTTTGGGCAGCCCTGGGAGCGACCGCTGTGCTGTGGCCTTTTAGTCCTGGCAGCAAGTACCTGCCCGGTTTCCTCAAGGAACCTCTGAAACTTAAGCGACGTGTGACAGCAGCAAAAGCTGCAGCCAGCAGAGCTCAGTGTCTTGTTTAGAAGGCACCTTGTGTGTTAGGGGAGCCTGACCCGGTGGCATCAGAGTCCTACCTGCACCCTACTCCTCAGCTCAACAGCTGGATTTATAGTACGCTAGCACTGGCTTGTTCATGGCCCTTTTTCCTTGAATTTTCCCCTAGGACATCAGCAGCCAAGACTGAATGAGGTGTGCGAGCTGTATAGATAGACTCCCCTCTCCCCTCAGATGGGCAGTGAGTGTGTGTGGCTGCGTGATGAACTTAGCGTGGGCGGTGCTGTACTCTTCTCACCAGACAGGGCGGCACCTGAGGGTGGGAGTCATTTGAGTGTCAAGTCTGGGCCCTGGTGGCCAGACCACACCTGTGAGGCCTGGCAACTCTCCTGAAGGACAGGAGACATGTGCACTTAGGGTGGGAGGATTTTCTGGTTCCTCTGGGACCAAAAGGACTGTACTGTAAGGTGTGGAGCCTCCTGCAGATTCCTGGGGCTCCTGGAGACGGAGCTGCGCTCCCACATGAGGTCCTGCTAGGGGCCGGGCAGATAGTGAGAGGCCACGTTTGGGCTATGAGCTTGAACACCAGCAACTTCTAGTAGCACTTGTAAATTTACTACCATGTTGTACGTATTTACTTGAAACCTTCAGTCACATTGTGTTAAAATGCGAGCTGTGTCTTTGCTGAGTTTGAGGCTGGAGACACTGGCTTGCTCCTGGGACTGAGATGAAACAGGAGGGGTGGCGATGCAGGTATGCAGTGGCAGGGACACCCAAATGATGAGATGGCAGGCAGGCAGTGCCCCATGTCGTGGAGCCGCAGCCAGGCAGAATGGCTGGGCAGGCAGGTAATAAGAGACCGTGGGAGTGTGCCGCTGGGTGCGTTCAGATTCCACAGGAAGCTCAGAAATCCTCAAAGGGGAGTGCCCGGAAACACGGGCCCCCTGCTGCCACAGGAGACTGGTGCTTGGGCAGCTCTTGTTGGGCTATTAAAGGAAAGGCAGCTCTGAAATCTGGAGGATGGGAGGCGTCTGGTTTACCTGCAAGAATGCTTAGGTAGAGTGCATCTGTCTGTCCTCATTTCACAGCTAGCACGCAGTCGTTCTCTCTGGACTGTCGAAAACCCCACATTGGAAGGTGTTGGGTTGGCTGCAGGAAGGGCCTGAGCCAGTGGAAACCAACTGACTGAGCCGGCCGCAGCAGGGGGAGTGTGGGTGCCCCCCACAGGGCAAGGGCTGGATGCGGGGTGCTCCCACCTGGGACCCCTTTGCTCACATTGGGGCCTACAGTTCCCTGGCCCACCTGGGCTCTCTCCTGTCAACACAAAGCACACAGGAGTGATTCTGGGAACCACAATTCCCCTGTTTTACTTTACTTCACTTCATTTGTGCAATGCCACTTGTGGAAATATCATTTTTTCTTCTTTTTCCACCCCAAATTCCCCCACTCTCTACCCCCACAACGCTCTTCTATTGGGGGGGGGGTGCAATTTTCTCTTGTTTCTTCTTTTTCTAATATGACATATATGTCCCCTGTAGAAACAATGTCTTTTAATTTGGGGAACTATAAGCTTGCAGAAGCCTGGGAGGTATAGCAGCAAATGGGTAGCTTTGTCTTTGTGTGGCCTAACAGAGGGCCACCTGCCACTGTGTCCAGGAAAAGCCTTCATTGTGCTGTGGCTACCCTTCACCTGGTGCCAGGAGAGCAGAGGTACAGCCTCTGGGGCGGGCAGTCAAGTCTCTGGCTTGTGCAGGCAACGGTAGTGGCCAGACTTGGCAGAAAGAGGGTGCTGTGGGGCCAAGCACCCAGCATTGTAACTTTGGGCCCTGATAATCACACCTTGAAGGATTTACCTTGGAAGATACACCTGGATTGCTTCAAAGCCTCCTCTTGATCCCAAGGGTGCCCACCAGCAAACTCTGCCATCTGTTGAAACTATATTAGTACAGGGATTTAACCCACCTGAGTAGAGTGCCTTAAAAACATAATTACATTTAATCTTTACAATAACCCTTTTGGAGAGATGCTAATATTTCTATTTTATAGGGGGTAGCAAATTGAGGCTTTGAAGGGTAGGAAAGTTGTTCAAAGTCAAACTCATCCAGCTAGTAAGGAGTGGAGCTGAGAATCTCAACTCACACCACTGATCCCAAAGCCCAAGCCACAAGCCACTTCCCTGTGTTGCCCCGGAGTTGGGCTGAGAAAGCACCATCTTCCCCAAGGGGAGGAAAACGTTTGGCCACAGCAGCAGGAGGCCCACTAGTCTTGCACGCATGTCAGTTGCTCGTGGACCTGCCATTTCACAGGTGCTGCTCTGCTTTCTGCAGAAGGTTATCAGGCCTGACCAGGAAGTGGAGACTTATCTTCAGGTTAGATCTTACTAGGGGTGCTGGTGTGCAGGGCGTGGTGTGGATGTGTGAAGTGTGGCTGCTCACCCTGAAGGTTCTCGGGCGTCACTGCAGCCATGGGTGTTCCTGGCTCATCTCCCGAGTGGGGTGGGAGTCACGATGAGGAGGGAGGTGCAGCATCGCCCCAGAAGGCTCACATCTACGCACCCTGAGGCTCCTGTCCACAGAGCTGGAGAGCAGGAGGCTGTTTTGAAATGGGGGTGTGGGTAGGGATGGGAGTGCCCTCTGGGGAATGGGGAAGCCTGGGGCAGGTCTTGTAGATCTGAACTTCCTGTGGCACCCCTTGGCCAACAGAACCAACTTCTTAGAAGTACAGACAAAATGAGCTGAAAGAGGAACTTGCCGATCGCTTTGTCTGATAGCCTCATCTTACAGATGAGGAAACTGAGGCTTGAGGGCAGCTCTGATGTGTCTAAAGTGATCAGATCAATGAGGGGCTGAGGTGGACAGGCACCCGGCTCCTCGTCGTTCCTGCAGGCCGCAGAGGCCTTCCCCGCAGCGACCCCGGGTCTCTTCCCACCTCACTGCAGACTACAACCATCTGCGTCCTCTCCACCCTCCACCCTAGCTCCTCCTGGGCCACACCAGACATGCTCTTTCATTGCCAGAGATGGTCTTCCCCACCCCCAGGCCTTTGCTCCCACCGTCCCTCTGGCTGACCTTGAAGTGGCTGCTCAGTTATCCCACTGGCTTGCCGGTTAAACTCCTTACCCTTTACAACCTGGGTCAAATATTGCCTCCTCAGGAAACCTCCCAGGTCTCTCCACCTGGAAACATCCCTTCCTCCTCTTTATTTCTGACCTCATTCCTTGGGTTTTTCTGTAGCACCGTTCACTGCTTTCTCTTTCTTTATCACAGTAGTTTACAAAGTGCACATCTTTCCTGGAACAAAGGTACGTGAGAAGGGTGAGTATTTTAACCCCCACACCCCCAACTTAGACGTGAGAAATCTAAGTCTCCGGGGTATTTGATGACACGCCCCAGGGCTCCTGACTCCCACACCATTCGGACAGCAACCAGCCTGCTTCCCCTGCAGGACCACCTCTGTGGTCTCTGGCGGCGGGGTTCCCTGGAGCTGTGCGGCGCACAGACTGCATTTCTCAGCCTTCCCCTGCGCCACCTTTGTGTCTGGCTCCGGGCGCTCAGTGAGGCAGCTGCTCAGTAATGTGGGTGGACTCAGAGGAACTACAACTCAGAGATACTCTTTTCCTTTCCTTCCCTCCCTGCTTCCTTCCTGAATCTGCCTGTTTCCTCCTCCCTTTAACACCTTGAGTTTTCCACTAAATTTTTCATTGGAAAGAAGCACACTTAGAGATGAGAAGCGCACACTTTGCTCGGCCTCAACTTTGATGAATCTTTGATGTCGACACTGGAGAAGCAGAGGACTGGGGTGGGAGAGGGAGGAGTAGCTGAGGGGAGGGTGGAGTTGGGGAGGGGAGGGAAGGCTGGGGGCGGGGCCCCTGAGGGCCCAATTCCCCCTCTCCTCCCCCTTTCAGGGCGAGTCCGAACCTGCTCCACACCCTGTGGGCCTGGCTGTACTCTGCATGGTGACCTTGTGTGTGTGTGGGGGGGGCTGGGGGTGTGGTGGTGAGAGTGTGTGCAAGCTGTGAGTGGGTGGAGCCAGCTGAGGCTAGGGGCGGGGCGCTGGAAATCCGTGCTACCCCTGATACCATGCACTCTAACCTCAACCCCTCCATTTCCCTTCTTTTCTCCCTGGGTTTTGAGGTCATACCGATTTCTAGCTGTGTGGCTTTGGTGAGGTGGGTAACCTCTCTGAATCTTAGCTCTTCAATAGTAAATGGAAGATGCTGATACCTTCACCTTAAAACTATTGTACCTAACTCATAGGACATGCTAAATAAGTACCAGTTCTCCTTCCGCTCCACTCAAATCCACTTCTCCAAGTCTGGTGGGGCAGGGTTTTCCAGGTGAGGGCCGGGAGGCAGAACCGCCCACGGGCCCTCGTAGGATGGCAGCGGACGTTGGGGTGTGGTAGGAATGCCAGCCCTTCACCCAGACTCGGCCTCCCTCAGGGTGGTGGGACCATGACCAGGTGGGGAGAGGGCGACTTATTCTGTGGCCTTTCCTCTGCAATTCGCTTCATATCATCTGTGCAGGAGTCACCTTTAACCGAAACCCACGGGCTCAGACTGCCGTGGGCGACTGCGCATGCGCTGCTGGCTGGGCTGGGCTGAGCCCTCCCCGCGGGCCAGTGTTGCTTGGCGGGCGGCGGTGGCCCAGCTCGCCCACCACGGTGGCGCCCAGCAGGCCAACCCCTCCGCGCTCTCTGGAGTTTCTGCAAGTCCCTCCGGGCATTTCCGGCAGGAGATGGCAGGACGGCACTGTGGGCTCGGCCAGGAGCACATCTCCGCTCCACACGTTTCCACAGCGCTCTGACAACAACGTGATGGATGTCCGCGTGCAGTCTGATCGCACTCACAGACCCCAAGGGGCCGCTTGGTCTGTGAGGTCCTTCTGACCCAGGGGGCTGTGCTTCCATGATGAACCCCCCAAACACAGCATGGATGTGGAGGTCCTCTCCCACGCAGCGAGGTCAGGGACCGCACCCAAATCCCCTGGCTCTTCCTTTCAGCTGCTCGTCCGCTGCCTAAGATGTCTCCCTCCGTTTGGGGTTAGCAAAATACCCTTGCTCGTCCCTTCGCATGGTACTCTCAGTCAGCCGCACCTGAGCACGGGCTACTTTAATCAGACTGCTTTCCCCTTAACATCGCCAAGGGAAAGAGATTTTGCTCGAAGGAGAGTGAGTTCCTAAATTACTCACGCAGTCTCGGCAGGCTCAGCCTTTCCGAATTACTCAGCTGTGGGTCGTCTGCACACACAGCAGAATGTGATGGCTAAGGAGAAAACTGCCATTGGCGTCAAAGGCCGTGTGCAGCAGACGGCAGTGCTCAGGGAGGGCAGGTCTGGGCTGCTCTGGGAGAGCCCCAGAGGGGTCTCCCTCTGGGATGTCGCTGCCTTGGCCATCACCTCTGTCTGTGCCCACTGCTGTCTTGCTGTCCAGTCTGCCCTAAAGGCGAATGCCCAGAACCTGGGGACACCAGCCTCTGCCTGCCAGCAGGGGACACTGCTTTGGAACCCAAGGACAAACTAGAGCAGTGATTTTCAACCTTTATTTTTTTTATCTCATGGCACACATAAAGTGATTACTACAATTCTGTGGCACACCAAAAACATATGTTTTTAGCTATTTGACCAAAAAATTAGGTATAATTCTGATTGATTCATACTAGATGGCTATATTTGTGTTGGCTGTTGTCATTTTTTTTTTTTTTTGACAATCTAAGGGCAAAGAGGTCAGTGTCCCTGACTAAATAGTCAGATATTGCATGTTTTAAAAATTCTTGTGGCACACCAGTTAAAAATCGCTGAACTAGAGGGCTGCTTCCGGGTTTGGGAGGAGGCTGGGCGGTGGGCAGTGATGAGGACGACCCTTCATTAGGGATGGGATGTTGTCTCTGGCGGGGGATTCTTTTGCAGACGGACAGCAGATGAACTTGAATCTCGTTCCCGAATCTGAGCCCGCCTCATGGAGATGTGGGACTCCCTGAGCCCCCTAGGCTGGGGCGTGTGCCTAGTCAAACTCAGTGGCCCTCCAGCTCCTCAGATGCCCCCACGCCACAGGTGGGTGAACCCAGCTGTGCTGCATACCTCTGCCACAGTCTCATCACACATGAGCTAGACCAGGGGAGCCTTGGGGGACCCCTCAGAAAGGCAGCAAGCGCGTGTGTGGAGTCTAGGACTCGCTGGGTGACACTGGGAAGCATATGGTCCCTCTTAAGGTCCTGTCTGTGCAGGGAGGGACCCATGAGAAGTGCTCTGAGTGACATTCTGGTGCTGTGGCTTTGCCCCTCGTAGGACCCAGGCAGCCCCAGCAGGATTCAGGAACTGGCCTTTGAGGAGGGGGTTCCTGGAGGTCATGCAAGAGGTTTGGGCCCAGGGCCTCACTCAGGAGCAGCCCCCTTCATTAGTAGCCAGGAAATCTTCCACCAGAGAGCCTGCATTTGGCTTTCAGAGGGTTCCACCACCACCCCAGGGACAGCAGTAACACTTCCGCTGCTGTCACTGACACCCAGCTCACTGAAGAGGAGGGCCCTCAGGGCTCAGGGCCTTGATGGGAGCCTGAGGAAGCCGGGAGGTGGGACAGCTCAGAGAGAAATCCTCCTCCTAGTATCTAGTCTTCGCAGGCAGAACTTCGCTGACGCTAACCAGTGCTGGCTCAAACCTGGCCCTGCCGGAGCTCACAGGAACTCGGGGGTGAGGTGTGGGAGGCCACAGATGGGAGCCCGAGGCTCACGGTGATGTGCCCAGTCACAGAGCCAAGACTCAGCAGAGCCAGGCCTGTGTCTGAGAGCACGGCACAGCTGCACCCAGCGGCTCCATGTGGGATTGCGGTAATTTAGGGGAAGCTGTGCAGGTTTCTGCAGCATGTGGCCACCTCAGGGTCAGCTGGGCCCTGGGCTCAAGGCTCCACGGCTGGGACTTCTGGTCTGAGGAAAGAGACCTTGAGAGCTGCTGGCTGGGCCTAGTCAGGGGTTTGAGAGAGAGAGGGGCCTTGGAGGTCAGCAGAGTCAACCCTGCTCCCGAGGTTTGCAGCAGAGACGAGAGCCCCCAGGGACCGGGACCTGAGCGAGGCCGCCAGCCAGCTGGGAGCAGGGGGAAGTGCCTGGCCCCCTGACCATTCTTTCTGTGTGGCCTGAGCTCCTTGCTCCTCAGGAAGCTCTGCTCTGGAGGCGGTGGCTGCACTCCTGCTTCCCAGCTGACGGGAACACACGGGAACTTTCTCTTTTACGTTTTCCCTCCGGCTTCTGAGTGTGTACTCCTCTCTTTCTATTCTCTGCCCTCCCATTTCACTGCCTGGTTCAACAGCTATTTGTCCATCCATCCATCCACCCACGTACCCATCCTTCTGCCCATCTGTCCATCCATCTGCACACTCATTCACTGAACGAGGGTTTGGGGGCATCTCTGTGTGTTGGGTTCCATTCTGGGCCCAGCAGGCCTGGTCCCAGTGCCCTCTGGAAAAGGGACAGGCTTCCGATGGATTGTCATGTCAATATACAATGAGGTCTGTGATTCATGCCATGAAGAAAAAGCAGAGGGTACTAGGAGAATGTATCACCAAGTCCTGGCCCAGGCTGGGCAGCTCAGACAACCTTCCTACAGAAAGTGACATTATTCTCCTGTCCTTAATGCCACCAGCTCCTGACCCATCCCCCTGTCATCTCCTCAGCCAGGGGCACACTGGGCTCCCCAGCGGCGCTCTACTCTGTGAGGCCATGGATGACCTCATGGAGAGTGGAATGAGCATGTTGCCCGGACCCTGTTGGGAGGCAAGTTATTTAACCTCCTCCAGGCTCAGTTTCCCCGTCTGTAAACTAAGGACATAGTGGCCAACTCTGAAGGATAGAAAGTGGTGAAGAATGAACAGTCCTTTCTCCCCCTTGATATGACACTGTGAGAATCAATGTCTTGAGCCTCCTGGCTTATTCCTTGTGCTGCAAATGAGCGACAAGAAGACTGACATGACCTGACTGATACAAATTGGTGGTGGTTGTTGGAAAAAGCACAGTTTTGGAATCAGAAAACTAGGGCTCAAGTGCTGCTTCTATCCCAAGTAGCTGAGGGGACTTGGGCAAGTTGCTCTCTCTGGACCTGATTTTCCTCATCTGCAAAATGGGTTTGCCATTTGCCCACCTGAAGGTCTGGCTTGAACACAGGTGGGCTAGAGGCCAGACTAGCTCATCGTTGGAACATGGCCTGGCACCCCAGCCCCAGCCATTAGCCACAAGAGCTCTGCAGTTGCTGTGTTATGCGCTTGCATTGGAATAAACAAGCAGCCTTGGATGGAGGAGGTAGTGTCGGGACTGGGGACCCATGTCAGGCCCCCCGGGGGGACTCATTACTGACTCTGCCTTCAGCACCCCCTGCTCCTGACCTAGGAAGCCCTCTCCTTCCTGCGGGGCCATCAGATACTCAAAGAAGAAGATGGTGGGGCTGCTGGGGACTGGAGTGCAGCTCCACCTGGTCCTCAGGTTAGCCAGCCCTTTGTGAGGTTCGTGTGAGTGCTGTGCATGGGGGCCCTAGAAGCCTGTACCCCTCCTTTAGTCTCCTTTCCTCTTCTAGTCACCTGCTTCTGCTTGCCGGTGTTTTTTCTTTTCCCTTTTGTCCTGTTCTTCTGTTGTGGCTCACCCTTCCATGTCTGTGGCCCTCTCTCTCCCTTCATTCACTCAGCAACGTCACTGACCACCTCCTCCTACCGGGCCCAGGATCCAGGCAGATAGATGCTCAGGATGTTTTCTTGAGTGTTTTGCAAGTTTGTTTTGTTTTGTTTTCAAGTGAAGACCCCTGGAACCCCAATGTAAAAACAGAAAGGGCTGCACCATCTGGCCTTTCCTCCAGCCCACAGACAGGTACACAGGTGGCTCCAAACAGGGCAGTTTGAGATCCACAGCTCTGGTTCAATGCCTTGTTTCACACAAAGAAGAACCAGATGGACAGGAGTTTGCACAAGGTCATACAGTAGGTTGATGGCAGAGCTGGGACAGAAACCCGTGTGCCAGTCTAAGCCCCTTTCTTCCCAACCAACCAAATCCTGTCTTGTGCAGCTGTAACTTCTCATGAAGCCCCCCTTGCTCTCTGCTCAGTTACCTGAACCTTTTATCCTGTATATCAGCTCACGCTGTGACATTTGATGTGCTTTCTGAAGGTGCGGGCAGGCCGAGGAATGATGTAGGATGTGGGCGGTGTCCAGATAAAGTGGACCTTGAGGAGAGGGCAAGCTGAGATGAGAGGAGAAACACTGTGCCCATGAGAGAAACACTGCTAGCCACTGTGGATATTGGGGGAGGCAGAGGCAGGACAGCCCAATACCTTCCTCGATCAGCAACATTATCGTAGATAATAATAGATTCTAGATATTGATCTCAAACAATATCTCAGGCACATTCATTATGAGTTAATCCCTTTGACAACTAGTGAGGTAGCTTTAGTGTCCTCATTTTTCTGAAAAGGAGACTGAGGCTCAGAGAGGTTAAGTGACTTGCCTGAGGTCACACAGCCAGTGGCAGAGCTGGTGGTATCTGAAAGCAGTCTGGTGTGAGAGCTAGGCCCTTCACCCCATTAAAAGGAGTTGGGGTGACTCTGGGCTATTTGTGTGTGGAACTAAAGGTCTCCAAGTACCAGCGGGTGATATGGTTCCTTCTCCTCCCCCTGCCCACACCCTGGTTACCACAGTGACTCTGACTGGCCTATCCTGATGGGGGGCGGGTCTTGGCCAAGAGAGTCTGCAGTGGAGCACCTGGCTGTCCTCTCAGCTGGCCCAGCCTGTGCCTGCCCCTGGTCAAGGAGTCACTTTTTGCAAGTCCCTGTCTATAAAATGCTGTTTGGTCTCAGAAGCCATGTCTGAACAGGCAGGGCCTGTGAGATTCAAGAGGCTCCAGTGCACGATGTCAGGTATCTGGTCTGACAAACAACCACGAGGAGATTTATTTATTTATTTATTTAAATCCTGAAGGCATGCTCATTAATTTTAAAGAAAGAGAGAACCTGAGCGCGTGCAAGAGAGAGAACTGTCAGTCAGTTGCCCCCAACATGTGCCCAACTGGGGATCGAGCCCCCGACTCGGGTGCGCGCCCTGACTGGAGATGGAACCTGTAAGAGTGTGGTGTGGGGGGCAATGCTCCAACCCACTGAGCCATACCACCCGGGCCATCAGGATATCTGAGTGAGGCCCCTGGCCTCTGGCGTCTGGGGAACTCCAGACACTGATAGACATACTCTCGGACCCTCTGCCTTAAACCGGGCTGGTGCTTCCCTGTCCCCTAGTAGAATTGCTCTGTCCATTTGGCTTTAAAACCCTAGATGTTTCCAGAGCCCAGACGTGCATCCGAGTGTGAGCACCACCACAGGAAAACCCAGGGTCTCTTAGCCTCTCACCTCCCGGCATCGAGGAAGAGGAAACTCCTTCTTCTCCGGCAGACTTGGGAGCAGAGGGCAACAGGGACCACCTGCTCTTCTTGCCCATGTGCACACCTAAGAAGGTGACAGCAACTATTTTCATCTTGACTGGGTTTATTAAGCCCAAGAGCTTGGAAGTAGGAGAGAGAATTTTCTTGTTTCATAAAAATTTAAACTCGCATATGCAGAGGCAGCTGGGACCTACCTAGTTATTCCTCTCCCCTGCCTGGACGTCTTCAGTCCTCTCTCTTCCTGGTCAGAGATGGGGCACTGAGAGGACACAGAAGCACATGATGGGGGGATGGTTCACTCTGTCTGGAGGCGTGCTGCCTTACGGGAACCCATGTCAGCAGCCAGCAATGACTGGGCACTCGCCGTGTGCCAGGCACTTCATATATTCTACATTGCATTGGATTTGTACAACAGCCCTGTGAACTAAGGATTCTTTTCCCAATGTCACAGGCAGGGAAACTGATGCTCAGGGAGGTAACACACCTTACCTAATGTCACACAGGTTCTGGACTCTGGCAGAGCTGGGACTCAAACCTGGGGCGGTGTGCCACACAGGCCTGGCCTGCAAGCACCATGTCACGTGGCTTCCTGTAGGAGCAGCAGCTGCCAACAGCCTCCGGTGACAACATCAAGTTGGGGACATGCTGGCTCTGGGCCTGTTACTCAGACCTCCCTGAGCTGGGTCTGGGTGAGCACCTGCTCAGGAGAGGGTGGAATGGAGCTTACCTAGGGAGAGGCTGGAAAACGAGGTTCCAGCCCATGAGAATGGGGTCCCTTGGTTTGTGCTGTTGGGGAAGAAGGAGTTTGAGCTTTGGAATGAAACCTGGGAGGTTTGGATCCTGGATGTTTGCTAACTTACCGTGTACTGGGTTCAAGTCACTCACATTCTCAGCGCCTCAGTGCCTTCGTTCACAGAATGGGGCTAACGGCAGCATTCATCTCTTGGTGTCAGTGTGAGGATCACTAGAACAACCGCGTCGGGAAACAGCCTCTGCCCGGCGCCTGGCCTGTGGGAGGCAAGCACAGCAGTCCCCTGGGCAGCTCCTTTCCAGGGCTGCGTGTGCTGCACGGTCTGCTGTTTCCACTGCTGCTCTGGGGAAGGAAGGGGCCTGCCTGCCCCTGCCAAGGTGGGGATGGGGTCCTCAGATGTGTGAGTCAGCAGTGGAAGGTGCCCCCCCAACCCAGGTGCCAATTGCCCTGGCAAGCACCCTAGTATGAAGGCTCTCCTGCCCTTAGAAATGCTAAAAAGAGACAACTTTCTCCCAAAGCCCATAGGGAAGGGCCATCCTGGGCACATGACCAGGCTACAGAGCCGCCAGTGAGCCCGGCACATGCCCACGGAGCTCAGGACCTCTTGGGGAATCATGCCCTGTGCTTCCCCAGACTTGGAGAAAATTATGGGTCATCTAGAAGTATGGACAGAAAACCTCTGCCCGAACCAGGTCCTGGCAGTGGCAGGGTGGCCTAATCAAGAGGCCATTCAGGCAGGCAAAGGGCAGTGGGAAGATCCTAGGACAAGAGGTGGGACATAGTCATGGTGGGCAGAGAAGGAGACATCCCAGGCCCTATCGTGTTGTCTTACTGTTGGTTTCTCCCTTCAGCCTTGTCAGGCATAGGTATAGTTACATACAAGTGAGGGAAACATGGCCCAGAGAGGCATATTATGCACCGAAAGTCACACAGCTGGTAGTGAGATGCTGGAGGGGAAAGCTGATCTAGCTGGTGCCAAAGCCTGGGCTGTTGCCATTGCTCTGCCAAGACCTGGGCATCACTGGTAGCGCCAGCTCTGCCTGCTGGTTAGGTCACCTCTCAGTAATAAGGGGAGAGAAGCCAAGTAATGATTCAACAGAACTCTGGGTGGACAAAAGCACTTCCATTGGGAGAGAAGACCATGGCAGGTGCTGCCTTCTCTGAGGTCAGATGAGGAGTCTCTGGGCAGCTTTGGGGGCTGCATTTCAGACCAGAGCATGTCTGTGTGCATATCCTGCTGTCCAGCCTAGGGGCTTGGCTGGGCTTCCCCGCCACTTGTTGTCAGTGGGAAGACCAGGACACCCAGTGCATCCCCTTCCCCACAACCAGGCCTTCAGTTAGTTACTGAGCTGATGATGGCTTGGATGCCAACCTGAGGATTTCTGCAGCATGGAGGCTATTGCTGGCTTTGCACCAGAAATGTCCGGTTGAAGCTGGGCCATCCATTGCTTCACCTGGTCCTGCAGAATCAGACCTGGATGGCTGGGGTAGAGTCAGGGAATCTGTCTTTTAAACCAGTGGATTGTCCACAGAGCCCACTTTGATACGCGGCATTCAGAGGGAGAATGTTACCCTGGACTAGCCCTAAATGTAAGCACTGAATAATAAGAAGCAAAAGCAAGGAAGAAAATAAAACTAAAAAGAAAAGGAAAGATGTATACTTTGTGCCTTTGCCTGTGAGTATATAATTTGGGGGGGGGGGCAGATTATACACAGAAAAGCCCAATGCCCTTGCCTAGCCCGAGAGCCCGCAAAGTTGGGCCCCCACAGGACACTGCCCGGATAAGACAGGCAGGGCTGACAGGGTCCTGGAGGAGCACTGGAACAGCCACGAGGCAGCAGAGGAGGGCCAGCAAGCTCTCCACCACTTCACCAAACCCAGTTCAACCAAAGATGCTGTGTGCCTCCCGTGTGGGCGGGCCCTGGGCTATCTGTCAAGGAAATGAGAGAAATGGTCTCTGCATCTGGGAAGTAACTGTTTAGAAAGGGAGACAGGTGTGTAAATAAAAAGGTACACCTTTGTATGAAACAGCAAGAGAAGCAGTAGCCAGGTCACAGCATAAGGACTGACACCTGGGATCTGGAGTTGGGCAAGGTGGGTTCAGATGTCGGTCCCATCACGGCCCAGATTGGGAGCCTGGGATAAGTTCCTAATATCACTCACTGTTGGGTCCTCATCTGTCAAATGGGATCGTTTTAGAACATACTGCAGAGCCTTTCACAGAGTTATGAGGATGATGCACGTAAGGAATGCGGCTCCATGCCGGGAGTCACAGAGCAACCTTCACTGTGTTGACTACAATGGACAGAAGGAAGTGATAGCTCCGTCAAGGTGAGGATCGGGGCAGTGAGGCCAGGACAGAGTTGGAAGGACGAAAGCGAGTTCAGCAGGCAGGCAACGACAGAGGGGCTTTGGGGTCAGTGGGAACGTGACACACAAGGGCTTCCCGAAGCGTGCGATAATACATCGTCTCTAGGGATGTGGTCAGAGAACCTTGACCACGCCGGGAGCTTTAAAGGGAGGGGGGTGAAAAGGATGGGAGAGGATTGGGAGGGGGAGCTGTGGCCCTCTCAGGGAAGGTCCACTGCCATCGCACAGTAGGACTGCTCTCTGATGCTTTCCCCATAGCAGACATTGCTAATCAAACACAGAACTCTTCTCTGCTGAGTCAGGACATGACTTTGGCATCACGGTTGAATTCTCTAGGCAACAACTGCCAAATAATTGGCACTGACCTTTAAGTTGCAGCCTATTTGCTATCATGGAAAGAGGACTAGGTACTGGTCTTTCCAGAACCCACTCACACACCTCTGCTCCCAGCTGGGAGTCTTACTGAGCTTTTCCTGTCTTCGCCACACTGTGGTTTGAGCTGCAGTGGGCTGGCACGCTGTAGCCTTCCTTCTCTCGGGCTAGGTTCTCTGGGTCTGCGTCCTAACCACAGGGCTGGGAGACAGCTGGAGCAGTCTGCTGTCTGAGGTTTGGCTGGCCCTGAGCAGTACCAACCCACCCTCCCCACAGCACCGTCTTCCCCAGGCAGCACTGGCTCCATGGGTGGGCAGACCCTCTGCTGGAGTTGGCTCGCCCTCCCCCTGTAGCAGCTGCAGCCCGGGCCACCACATTCCGCACAGGGACAATTTCAAAGCTTGCCCAAGATGCTTCGAGTCTGCGTGCCTGTGCGAGTGAGAGATGTGGGCACGGCAGGGCTCCCCTCCAGACTGGCCCCCGTAGCAGAGGCTGGGAAGAGCCCAGACAACGTCTGGTAGGTGCCGATGTGCTCCATGGAAGCAAGCCCTGTGTTTGGAGAGGCAGGAGCGGAGGACGCAGACTGGTCTCCAGACTGACTGTGGTTAAATCCTGGCTCTGCTACTGACCTGCTCCACTACTTCCCTGCGTCTCAGTTTGCTCATCTGTGAAATGGAGATAATAATAGTACTTTCTCCTGGACTTGTTGCAAGGATTAACTGAATGATTCTAAAGAAAGTGCTGGCACTTAGTCATTGCTATATAGGAATTCATTATTATAAGGAAGGAGGGAGAGAATGGTTATACAAAGGGCTTGTGAACAGAATGAGTGAATCTGAACATACATTTGTGGGTCATGGCCGTTATGGCCCCAGCTTGCGGAAAGCTCAGCGCTTCCCTCCCAGCCATGGGAGGCCTGGGGGCCCCCAGTCTGCACTGCCCTCCACGTTACCCCTGGGAGAAACCTGGCTTCTCCTCCAGTGAAACTGGCTCCCTGCTCCCCAAAGACATGGAATTCCTGTGAATTCCCTGTGGGCTATTCCCTCCAACCTGGCACGATGGGAAATTGATCTCCCTTTAATCCTGTACTTACTGTACAGGATTCCGTTCCCCAGCGAGACAATGAAATTAACCTGCACTAACTTTCTGTTTACTGACCCTTGGTTTCAGCATTTTCCACCCTGCTTTTCCATTGTCTTCAGTTGGGTGTAGGGAGTTGGTAGCAGGTAACAAAGACCTAATCTCTTATTCTGTGTCTTCAAAACAATGAACTGCATTGGCATTTTGCTCTACCGGTTTAGGAAGAAGGGGGGAGTGAGGTTTCCCATCTCTCCTGGAAGGCACAGATTCCAGGCCCGACCCCCAGCTTCTCCCCAGCCTTCTGGATGTGTGGGGATCAGGAGCCCATTATCTGTTTGCTTACTGGAAGTCTAAGTGTGTCAGTCACAGAAAGGATGACCAACAGCCACCCCTTGAAAAATGTGGGAGCGGCAGACCCTGGAGTGTGAACACCAAACGCTGAGGTGAGGACCTGAGCCCTTCTTCCCAGGGCGTTTATGTGCTTGGGAATCAGGACCTGGCCCTGCCTACCTGTCTAGCCAGTTCTCAGCCCTGAAGGCTCCAGCCTCTCCAGTCACCCTTCTTCCCTGAGCTTAGTGAGCTCTGAGCCATCCCCTTGGCCTGGTCTCCGGTGCACCTGCCATGGGCAAGGCCTCCAGCTCTCTGTGCCTTCATCCAGCAGGATGGTGGGAAGTGGGGTCTAAATAAGGACCCCACCTAAAGATTCAGGAGTGTGTGGCATTCAAAGCTGCTGATAAATGGGAGCCAGTGTTGTCACCTGACTCTAATGCCCCATCTCTGGACAACATTCTAATCCCCCAGCCCAAAGAAAGATGGCCCTCTCCTCTGGCCCCCTTGGCACCTTGCTCACACTCTGCTCTCCTGGGGCCCTGCCCTGGGCCGCTGCCCTCACTCTTCTCCGCTCAGCTCTAAGCCAAGAAGTGTGCACAACCTCTCCGTATTTAATTCCCTCAAAGGTAGAAGAGAATGGTGGCACCAATGACCTCATCGGGGTTGTCAGGGGATTAAATGAGATAATGCTCCTTAAGGGCTTAACTCAGGCATGACCAGGAGTGAGCAGTGAGCAAATGTCCTGATGTGTTGTTATTATTGTTATTTAACATTGTTATTGATCCTAGGTCTCAGTTTTCCCAGGACCCATTGCATCTGACGCCAGAGAGCACAGGTGAGACTTACCAGGTGGAGGGAAGTGCCCAAGCCCATTTGCCCTGATCTCCCCACCAGAGCTCTCGTGTTCCTGCGGGCCACCTCCTGTGCCCTGCCTGAGCAAACTTGCCTCCCCGGCCCTGAGCCACCGTCACAGATAAGCTGCATCAGCGTCCTGATGATGTGGATAACCAGGTCCCACTCGTTGTCCAAGTGTCAGCATACTGTCAGCACCAAGCCCCTGTCCTAGAGTGCCAGAGCTGGGGGAGATCTTAGAAACCATCTAAAACCATCCCCAGATTTAGGTCTGAGAAAACTGAGGACCAGAGAGGTTATCCAGCTCACCTAAGGCCACACAGCAGGTTGGAGGCAGCATTGGGATTGGATTCTGTCTCTGAACCCCCTGGTGGGCTCTTCCAGTCACTGTGCTGCCTGTCATAGCTTTACCAGAACCACTGTCATTGCATCACGGAGGAAGAAGGACACTAGCATTTACTGAGCATCTACTATGTGGCAGGCACTGTGTATGCTTTCATGTGTATTAGCTCAGTTATTCCTCCCAATACCTCTGGAAGAGGAGATACACGCTTCCCGGTTGTACAGGGGGCAACAGGCTGAGAAAGGTGCAGTACCTGATCAAGACACAGCAGGTGATGATGAAGCTGGAATTCAAACTCAGATCTGTCTGACTCTGAAGCCTGTCCTCTTCCCGTTCTTCCTGTCCTCGGCGGGCGGGCCAGGGGCCGCCACCCAGCATTTCCATCCTCTCTCTGTTGTGGGCAGTCTTGGACAATCAGAGCACAGACAGTGACTGAGGACTGATGAACTGCCAGGCCTGGGTTTTCCTGGTGTGGTTTTCAGAGCCTTGGGGACCCAGCCGACGGCCCCTCCCCCTGGCCAGGTAGATTCCTGCCCCTGCCTGTGGATGACAGGGTGGGCTGGCAGTGGGCTGGGGGTGGGCTGGGACTGGTGGAGCAGCAGAGCCCAGGCCTGTGCAGCTGCCACGAGCCTCCGGCTCGTGGTGCCAGGAAGAGGGCAGGAAGTGGTTTGTGGGAGCAGTGACAAGGCTGAGGGGATGCGATGTGGCTCTGCCTGAGGTTTCTGCTCTGGAAACCTGACTCATGTGGACAAAGACCAGGCTCCCCTGCACTTCCCCAGGGGCCAGTTAGTGCAATTATAGCCCTGGCCTGGCAGGGAAGGGGGAGGGCGGCGGGTCCGCGGTTTCACCACGGCCGGGCGGGGGAGGTCCTGTGGGAGGCGAGTCCAGTAGGCCGCTGCACTGCGAAGCAGAGGAACCAGAGGTCTGTGAGCTCTGCCCATGGGGAGGGCTACCCTTGGTCTGAGCCCCAGCCTGGTTCTGACTCACTGTGTGAACTTGGGCAAGATTTTTTTTTTTCCCTCCGGGCCTCACTTTCTTTATCTCTAAAATGAGGTTTCTACCAGCTCTAAGAATTAGATGCCTCTCCCCTGCCCCCACCCAATCAGAGGCACATACTCATACAAACCACAAGGGAGCAAAATAACAACACGGAAAACCACAGCTAGCAAGTAGTAACTGCTGGAGGTGTGCTGCTGGGCCTGCTCTGAGCCCTTGGAAGTGTTTCTAACATCTTCTAACAGCCCAGCTGTGCCCATTTCACAGGTCGGGAAACAACCGGGGGCCGCATCCTCCATACAGGGAGGCCATCCTGGAAGGCCTCTCCACCCCAATCCCCTCCCCTGAGCCTCTAGCCCCTGCATTGCCAACTCCTTCTCACGCTACCTCCTTAGCCATTAGTCATGCCACATGGATAGGAAGAAATGTCCTTCCCTGATTGTTCTGCCGAGAGGAGCACTGGACCCTGCCACACAGGTATCCTGTTGTTTGCTGAGGTGTCTCTCACCTTACCACTGCTCCAGCTCTCCCCCGAGCCCCTGCCAGATCCCTGGGCGACAGGACCAGAGGGAACCTTACTGACCAAACAGGATGGAGTTTGGGCGTTCCAGGGCGCTTCCTCAAGGAGTGAGTGGGGTGGAAGGGCTGCATGTGCTCAGCCCTTGAGAGCCCGGCTGCCTCTTCCGCCGGGCCCACGATCTTCTGTGTGTTCTGCACGCAGTTTTATGTAAAGGGCAGTGCTGTCCTGCACAAAACGAGCTTTAACATCCCGGGGGAAGTTTAACCCTCCCATTTAATGGGTGGTGAAACTGAGGCCCAGAGAAAGGAAATCTCTTGCTCACAGACACTGGCTGTCGGAAGCTAGGACGAGAACTCCGGCCTCCCGCCTCTCGGCTCAGTGCTCCGCCCCTTCTCGAGTTCCGGCCAGGCATGGGGCCAGGAGAGGAGCCGCTGCTCTGGGCAAGACGGACGCCCTTCGGCTGTCACCCAGAAGCTCCAGGCAAGACCGTCTGGGTTGTGTGAAGCAGAGAATGGCTACTAAATTAGGCGAGGCCCAGCTTGCACCCCCACCGCACTTCACGGAGACGGAAGTGGCGTGTAGCACGGAGTAAGTGCAAGGAGCACAGCAAGATGGTTTGACACACGCACCGACTGGGAAATGTTTGCCAGAGTAGGGTCAGTGAGCGCCCATCACCGCACTAGGTACCGTTTGTTGTCGCTGTTGTTATGGGGAGAACATTTAAGATCTTTTGGCAACTTTCGAGCATACAGTGCAGCTATGACAGCCGCCTGCTGTACATCACACCCCCGGGGCTTAACTCATCTCATAACTGAAAGTTTGTATCTTTTGACCAACTCTTCCCTTTCCCTCCCCGCCCCACCTCCAGCCCCTGGTAACCATCAATCGACTCTCTGTTTCTTTGAGTCTGATGGTTTTAGATACCACATATGAGTGAGATCGATTATCTCGCTCTGTCTGACTTACTTCAGTCAGCATAATGCCCTCAGGGTCCATCCATGTTGCTGCAAATGGCAGGATTTCCTTCCTTTTTATGGCTGAATAATGTTCCATTATGTAGACAAACCACATTTTCTTTATCCATTTATTCATCAATAGACACCAGCTTGCATTTTTCTTCGGGGAAAGTAAAGCAGTTCTGGCCAGAAACAGCAAATCTTCCAGATGAGCTAACACCGTCGAAGCAGTTGCTAAGAGTGTCTGTCTGCAGGAGGGACTCGGTCCTGCAGGCTGCGGCTGAAGCAGCTGTATTTGCCGGCACAGAGTCAGCTTCCACTGGCCTCACTCGCAGAAGACATGGCTGAGGCCAGGAGGGAAGGCAAGGGTTCCCTCCCCATGGCACAAACCAGGGTAAGCTTTCTTCTCTCACTTTTGCCCCTTTTACAACCTGGGGCTAAATAGGGGGTGATACACTGGCTTGGGGACACAAAGACCCCTAGCTCCAGAGCAGTGGTTCTGGGTCTCAGTTTCCTTCCCTGTGAAAGGGAGAGGTTGGATCAGATGGTGGCTTTCACCCTGAGTGTCCAGCAAGTCGCCTTGGCAGCTTCCAAACCATTCTGCAGCCCAAGCCTCACCCCATGTCAACTGATGCCCAGTGACGGCCGTGAGCCCTTGGGCAGGTGGTCCGGGGCCTGAACTCACAGCCAGGACAGTCGTGTGGGCTGTCGGTCGGCCGCTGTGAGCAGGGCCTCGCTCCCCCCGAGCGTGAGTGTGGCAGAGGGCCGGCACTGACCGCACGCCCCTCTCTGCGGCAGCTGAGCAGGCAGCTCTCTCCTGCTGCCTCACAAGTGACAGGCTGTGGGCTCCTGGGAGCTTGCAGACAGGAGACCCCTGGGGATGGGTCTCCAGGGCCGAGACGCCGAAAGCCCATTCTCCTCCCCACAGGGCAGCCTGGGCCACACTGATTAGAGCATGGCCCCCAGGGAGCTCCCAGCTCTGAGGCAAACTCTCTCCCCAGGAGTTGGCCATCCCAAAGCTCGGGGCTTGCGTGTCCTGGATGGCAACCCTGGAGGGCATCTTGGGCTGAGGGCAGCTTGGGTTGGGGGCACAGGGGAGACTACCAAGGAACCAGCATCCAAAGTTAGACTCCCAGAATCCTGTTTAGGTTCTGCTGCCTCTGGGCTTCAGTGACCTCATCTGTAAAATGGGCCATGTAATCCAAGCCTGTGCATTGTTAGGGAGCTGCTGTGGGGGTGCTGATAAAGGGACCTTTGGAGACAGGGTCTGTCAGCACCAGGACTGGAAGTCTCTGGGGAGAGACAGGATGGGAATAAAAGCTCTGGGGGCAAAGGCCAGATAACACAGAGATGCAAAGCTGGACTTGGATCCTTTATACAGAGCATCACAATGCAAATCCATCCATGGGATTCAAATAAAGACAGGGCAATATTTTCAGCAGTGAATCTTTTAATAAAGAAGAATTTCTCAGTGAGCCCTGTTTATAAAACATGGATAAAGGAGCTTATGTGGCTGAAGTTGAGGACAGGCTCCTGGAGTTGCTGAAGGCTCCCCTTCTCACACCCTGCGGCGGCCTAACTTGGGAATATGTTTGAAAACGATTGACCTGGAGCAGGAAGATCAGCTTTTTCCATCTCCTCCAGGGCCTCAGCTCGAGGGAAATTAGTTTAAAATGCAGCGGGAGAAGTGGGGTTAGATGTCAGGAGCGTTTCCCAGCAGCAGGGCTGGTGGGCGCAGCCTGGAGGAGCCAGAGTGCTGTTGTCTTCATTGCCGTTGCCAGAGGAGCAGGGAGGGAGCCCAGTCTGCTGAGGGCCTGAGGCTCCTGCATGCGGGGCGGCTGGCAGGAAGCCTCTCCTGCCCTGCTTTTTGGTCCTGTGTCTAAGGGGAGGCTTCTCTTAGGAAAGCTGGCAGTGGCCACTTGGCTGGGTCCTCTGGGGGCACAGGGGCCTTGCAGAGGGGCAAGAAGACATACCAGGTGACTTCCCTTTCCCTTCCCTTTGTTGATCTGGCTGCAGAAAGGGTGCGGCAATGGGGTGTGGTGAAGGGAGAGAGGGAAGGTCAGAACTGGGAGCAGAGACCCAGGGGAGCGTTTGAGAGGGCAGAGTTGGGAAGAACCAGGGTGAGCAGAAACACGACTCAGAGGGGTCCCTGTGTGAGGGTGGGGCGCCCCTCCCCCGGCCCTACCCGCTGCTTCCGTTTGTGCTTCTCCTCTACCTGCTTGCCTGATAATCCCTCAGAAAAGACACACAGAGCCTCACACTCCCGCACTCCCTGCTTGAAGACTGCCTGGACCCTCCCCCCTGTCTGGGCATCTGGGTCATCTGCCCTCTGCAGCCCTTTACAACTGGTTAACAGGCCTCCAGCTGCTTCTGGGACCCCTGCCATTCTTTCCCATCCCCAAGTGCCACCAAGTCTGGGATTGCCAGGCAAAATACAGCTCATTCTGTTAACTCTGAATTTCAGATAAATGACAAATACCTTTTTAGTACAGGTATGTCCCAAATGGTGTATTCTTTGCTTATCTAAAATTCAAAGGTAACCGCATATCCTGTATTATTTTTATTTTTTAATTTTTTAAATATTTTATTTATTTATTTTTAGAGAGGGGGAAGGGAGGGAGAAAGAGAGAAAAAAACATCGATATGAGAGAAAATATTAATAGGTTTCCTCTTGTAAGTACCCTGACTGGGAACCTCACCTGCAACATAGGCATGTGCCCTGACCTGGAACCGAACTGACGGCGTCCTGCTCTGAGCTGTGCTGGTTGGCAGATCCTGTGTTTTTCTTTGCTAACTCCGGCAGCCCGAGTCCCATCCATCCGCTCGAGACCTGGTGTGTATTGGGTCAACTGTCCTTTACCAATGGGCTGTTGGGAGAGGTAGAATGCTATCTCGTAGGTATTTTCTTTTAAATAAATTTATTTAAGTATATTTATTCTAAATAAATAAATTATTTAATTTTAAATAAATCTATTTAAGTGGAGTGTCCTAAAGTTCATGCTTCCCTATCACTTTCCTGCTTTTCATGATCCAGAGAGCAGAGATTTTAGGAAAATTGGGGGCTGGCCTTTTAAGTCAGAAGCTCTAAGTTCGAGTTTAGGATCTGACATGAATTCCCTGGCTGGACTCGGGGAGTTCCTTTCAGTGCTCTGGCTGTAGTTTATTGATTCGCAGAAAGGGGCTAAGGCTCTGCCTGCCTCCCAGGGGGCTGTGGGATTTGTGGCTTGTGAGCACATCTCGAGAGTGAGCCGTAGGAGAGGGTTTGTTCGTAGAGCCCTGCTGTCTGGGTCCCAGGGTCATCTGGAGTGGAGGGCTGGGCAGTGCAATCAGAATGTGCCCCCATCTGTGGTTTGGCCCTATATGCTAAGCAGCTTGGCCTCTTAGGCCTGCTGGGCTGGCCATTGTAGTTTAAGGTTATGGTCACCAGGGGTCAGGCTTGCCCCTTGATGGCTAAGCTCTGTCTTCATGATACTCTGGCCTCCAGTGAGAATGGGGTGTGGGACCAGTTTTATGTGGTTCCTGGAGCTGTGGGTTTGGACCTGCAGATCTGGAAGGTCAACTGTTACTCTTTCTTGTATTTTCATTCTGCTTGGTACCTCCTGGAGGGCTCCATCTCTTCAGCCCTCATCAGAAGGAAGCTGGGTTGGGTAGCTGGGGCCTGGAGAGAATTCTGGGCAGGGAGTTTGAAGACAGGTGGGTCCCCATTCTAAGTCTGCCTCTCACTGCCATTCTTGGGGTTTACATTGCCTTCTAGGCTCAATCTCTCCTTCGGTGGAACGGGACAGTGATGCCTTGCCTGAGGGGGTGTGTCAAGATCCGGTGAGTTGAAGGATGGCTTTTAGGCAGCTGGCACCTTTAGGCCAGACCAGCCCCTGTCTAGAATGGCTTATGTTGAGGTGGTGAAGTGGTAGAAACAGAGGAAAAGAACGGGATACCATGTTATCCCTCACCAAGAAGGGCACCACATTATCCCTCACCAAGTCCTGGAAGCAAGCACAGAACTCCAGGAAGGGAGGGCTGCCATAGGCCAGAAGGGGGAGCTCACTAGCTCAATCCCTCAGAGCCTGGAGGACAAGCTCAGGTCAGTAGCTGAGCTGAGCTCCTGGGGCAGGTGGCCTAACTGGGTTCACCAGGCAGGGAGCTGAGCTGGGCTTTGTGGCATTTGTGCCCTGGCATTAGGCCTTAGATGAGGAAGGTTGCTGATGAGCTAGGCAATAGCATGTAGGCTGTTGGGCCACTAGTTTAGTATATTTCCTGGGCACCTGCTCTAACAGTGGGAGTTTATTCCAGAGGGAGGCACAGACGCTTCCAGTGCGGTGTGGTGAGCAGCAAGGTGGCTCCAACCTTTAGTCCAAGCACCAGACCCAGCACCCAGAGAAGGCTTTTCCTGCAGCTGCCTGGCCTCCTTCAAGAACTTCACACATCCACCTCTCTATTGGGCAGAGAGAATGGTAGGTTGCCCTGGGGGTCCCTGGAGGAGCTGGTGTCTTTAACTAGGCCCACGTTTGCGAATAGACCTGCCTTCTGCCCAGCTT
This sequence comes from Tonatia bakeri, assembly GCA_004024845.1. Lineage (NCBI taxonomy): Eukaryota > Metazoa > Chordata > Mammalia > Chiroptera > Phyllostomidae > Tonatia > Tonatia bakeri. Next base: position 107,882 of record PVIA01001739.1, read on the forward strand.
AGCCCTGCTACAGGTGGATACCCACGACTGGGTTCTGCTTTCAGCCCAGTGTTTGTGGCTACGCTGCTTCGGGGAGCCTGAGTGCTCTCGGTTGTGCCTTTTCTCAGGGCGGGCCCTGACGGCCCCCGTGGAGTGCCCTCTTACCCCTGCTGGGTTGCTGCGGTTTCCTCATCAGCAGAAATGACTCTTCACCCACAAATTGCATCAGTCTTTCCACAGCTGGAGTGAATCACGTTGAAAGATGTGGTTACAGATGTGCCCTGTGCTCTGGTTAGGGGCTGGCGGGGCTGGACCGGGGTGGGGGTGGGGGTGGGGCTGGCCGTGCTTGGACTTGGACCTGGAAGAGGGAGGGAAATCCAGGAGGGAAACGCCAGGGGTTTGTGTGTGAGTGTGTGTGGGCGGGTATGAGATGATGTGGAGCTCATCCACACAGGCAGGGGAGGGGACTGAAGCCAGTGTCCAGCAACCTTGACTGTGACCACACTGGGAACCGTAAGGCTTCCTCTCCCTCAGCCTGCCATCACCACCAAGAGGAAAAGAAGGAAGGAGCTGACTCATCTTCCAACATCTTGCAGTGGCCTGGGGAGACCTGGGAGATGAGCTCATTTTGTTCCTTCTTCTTCTCTGATTTGAACTCCTTGGCTAGCTTCCCCTTCAGCTGACAGGTAGTGGCAGGGGCTGAGGGCTTCCAGCCTCAAGACCAATTTCTTCCTTCTCTCTGCTTCACAGACCTAGCCTGTAACTGTTTTGAGCAGAAACCACCTTTAGGAGGTAAAGAATCCAACTTGGGTTGGGTTTTTAGTATTCTTCCCAGAAGCAGAAAGAGGAATCCTTCTCCCCCGGCAAAGCAGCAAGAACTATTCTGTCCATTTTCTGGGTGGAGAGAATGAGGCCCGAGGGGCGCTTAGTGAGTGCCGTGCTTCCTTCCCTCCTTTCTGAGCCCCTCAGCACAGCCTGGCCCCTGGCCCCTGCGCACTGGACAAGGGCAGGAGGGGGCGGGCGGTGGCGTTTCCTCTGCAGGGGGATGTATGTGCCATGGCTCTCAGGTGGCCCAGCAAGGGCTGAAGCTCACCAACTCAAGCAGAAGAGAAATGGGCAACGATATTGGAGGCGTGGAACACAGCAGCCTAAACCACAGGGCCAGCGCAGGTGAGCTGCCCGAATGACACTCATGTAAATCCCTGGAATTTGGGGGGATTTATGTCACCACAGCACACTCTGCCTATCCTGACTTTGATCACAAGGAAACTGGTCTTCATCCTAAAGGCCATGGGAAGTATATACAGTTGTAGAATGGCAGCGCCTACACCCCACACTGAGGTTAAGAAGGGCATCTGTCTCCCCTGGAGACTGTAAGTTCATGGCTGCAGCAATAGGTTTGGTGTTTTCACCATCGAGTACACCTGGGGCCTAGAACAGTGTCTGGTACATGATCGGGGCTCCTAAGAATGTTTTCTTCCCTTTGGCCTCTAGTTTCCTGACCCTCCAATTTATTCTTCCTGTGGACACCATTTGCTTCCTCCTCTATGTCTTCATTGTGACCACAGATGTTTACAAGGTGTCTGCTATGTGCCCCGCACTGTGCTTCGCACGTTACCTCCCTTTTGCACTAATCTTGATAGAGAGGTGCGTACCTCATTTTCTGGGTGAGAAGTTTGAGCCTGGGAGCCTTTCCCTTGCCCTTCATTTGCATCTTTCCTCATTCTTTCCATCGTCATTGTGCCCCTACTAGTGGCCAGTAGACAGTGCTAGAGAGAGAGAGAGAGAGAGAGAGAGAGAGAGAGAGCAAGAAGAGCAAGAACCCTGGTCTGAGGGGCTGGCTCTCGGGTCGGCAGACAGATGCCACGCAGGGAGGTGCTCCCCTGAAACACACGCCAGGTGCAATGCCCGCGTCGGACCCTGGAGCTGGGACTTGGGAAGTGTATCCAGGAGGACAGGGGTGGAAGCAGGGTGGAGAGTGGGATGGAATGGAGGAAGCGCAGAGAAGGGTAAGAGAACCTGGTCTCCTTAGGAAACAGCAACTAGCTCAGCATGACTGCAACATAAGCTGAGTAAGGAAGACTGCTGGGAGGAACGGGAGGAAGATCAGGTAAGGCCTAAATTGTGACATTTAAAGATGTTTAGAAAGCTAGAGATAGCCAGGACATTTCTCTTGAGAGCCAACTGTGATGGATTGGTGGTAGCTGCTTAGGGCACTGTGTTAACAAGGATTCTGAGGCTGCATCTAGTGTTTTGGGAATGCAAACCGTGATCACTTGGTGATATCTTGAATAGGCCGGGAAGCTGGCAGTGACAGCCAGTGTGTGTCATGCATTTCTCAGCCTCACTCAAGAGCTGTGGAATTATGGGAAGATTTTGAGGAGGAAAGTGGTGGTGCTTGCACATCAGATTAGGTAGATCATTGCTACTTAACATCAAGGAGCAAATAAGTGGAAGAGATGTGATTTGAACCCAGTGTGTCTGAAAACAAAGCCTGCATCCTTAAAACTTCCCTGCCTTCTGAGAGAACAATTTCTTTCTCGTCCAGTGAAAGCGTGTTTCAGTGTGGAAGGTCCAGTCAGTTAGGCTGATGATCTTCCTTTCGGCTGCCTCTTGCTCTCACCCCTTCCTTTCCCTGACTGACTCCTCCCTCGTGTACCTCCCCATTGTCTCCTGAGCTGGACCTGCCATGCCCCGCTCACGCAGGGGTTCCCAGCTGGAGGGCTGTGGCTCGCCGGTATGCCTGGAACCTTCTCAGCTGTAAGGTCAAATCGCAGTCAACAGGTAAAGCTTATTTATGTTTTTGGTGCAACTATTAGCAGGATGTCTGCAGATAGAATGTTGAGCTGAATGGGGGACACTGTAACAGAATATCAAGGTAATACCCAAGGAAGATGGCAGGGAGGCTCTGCTCCTCGGGGTAATCTGGGGCTCAGGCTGAGAGAGCAGCCACCATCGGGAGCCTTGCCAGCCCCGCACCCGCAGGAAAGGAGAGCCCTGGAGAGTCTCTCACCTGCTCAGCCTGAAAGTGACTTCCATTAGTTCTGCTCACAACTTATTGATCAGGACTAGTCACTTGGTCTCACAAACCTATCACGTCCCTGGAAGGCGAGGAGCCAAGAGGATGAGGTGAGCAGACCTGCTGGGTACCACTGTGCAGCCAGTGTTCACAGAGCCTGGGAAGGAGTGGATGATGAGCAAATTTTGATGAAATATTTTCCAGTTCAATTAGCCTTTCCAAAATAACCCTTGCTAAGGCACCAATGACCTCTATGTTGCTACATCTGGTGGACCCTTTTTGGTCCTCACCTCCCTTGACCTTGTAGCACCGCCCTTTCCTCCTTAACATACATCTCTTGGCTTCAGGATGCAATGCCCACCAGATTTAATCCCTACATCCTGGGCCACTGCCTCCCTGCTCCTCTGCAGCTTCCCCTTCTTCTCCCCAGCCTCGAGTTTTAGGCTGCCCCAGGGCACGCACCTCTTTTCTCCTCACTGAACTCTTTTCTCAGCACATTTCATGCACTGCCTTGGCTTGAACTATCCCTTCAACTGACACTGGACTGGCCTTCCTTGTGAGCTCCATGCTCATGGATCTCACCATCTGCTGGAACCTTTCCAGGAATATTCCAGCTTCACCTCAAATCTGATACGTTGAAAACCAGAACCATGGCCTTCCTTCCTTCACCTCGGTCCCTAGAGCCGGCCCTGCCTCCGGGGTCTGTCACTGAAAGGCAACACAGTCCACCAACTTGCGTCATCGGAAACCCAGGAGCCACTGGTGGCCCTTTCTTCACTCTCCCACGTTCTTTCATGTTGAAATCCCTAAATGGGCCTAGCAGTTTTACTTCTTCAGTATCCTCCATACCATTCACCCCCCCTTCTCCATCACCAACTCCATTTCCTCTTCTGTCATGTGTCCGCCACCAGCCTGCATGGCCCCCACAGCGCTCCGCCTGACTTCTACAAGCTCCCCGATGGCCGCCATGCCCATTCCTGCCCACATGTCCTTCCTGCTGCAGCCAGAGGGATGCTTGCAAAAGGCAAGTGTGATTACACAGCTCCTACCCCCAAACACTTTAGTAAGTGGCCGTTGCTCTCACAATGGATGATTCTCAAGCAAACCTGGCAGTGTGCGTGGCCGGCTTTTTGCTTGTGACTTGTCTTATCTTATAGCTGCTCCAGTGCCTGGCACATAGTAGGCATTTGGTAATCATTTTTTGAATGAACAAACATGTGGTATAACAGAAATAGGCAATCCATGCCATGGCATCAGTCAGACTATTTTCACTATTGAAAAGCAGCAGAGGTAGCCTGGATGACTTTCCCAGATGCCAAGACTGGTGCGGGGCCCCCTGGCAGGGCCGACAGGCACTGATATGGGGCCACTGTGGAGCTCGGAGCAGCTGGTGCATGGCCTGGAAGTGCATGGGGTGAGCCTTTGGTAGAGCCTCTGTCCAGGACTGGAACGCAGGCCGTCCGAGCTGAGGACCTAGTTCTTGGAGTCTTTGCTCTCCTGCCTGCTCACTGCACCTGGCACAGAGGAGGTGTTGACACGCTGGCTGATTGTGTCTCTCCTAGACTCCCTGGGGGCGGGGCACAGCAGAGGTGGGGAGGAAGGCTGCTAGCTGGGCCAGACGAACTCTGGCTGCCTTCCTTCATCCTGCGAGCTCCGGGCTGAGGTGGGAGTCCCCCCAGGTCAGGCTCAGAGGCACTCTCTGTTTCTGGGGCTGGGGGTGAGTCAGCTGTCTCCCTGTAGTGTGAGGCCATCATCAGGGGCCACGACAGTTTTTTGTCTTCTTGTGGCTTTGAGGTCTGGGAACAGAGGGTGTGGGATCCAGAGGCCCCTTGGGCTACTATAGAAAGAGTTAGAAAGAGTTGAGACCCAGGGAAGGGACTCTGGGGAGCCCATGGGAGGAGGGGTTGAGCCCCCTGCATGCCTCCAGAAAAAGTGAGGACTCCGAGTGTGCAGAGGGACTGACATAACCTTCTGAAATTCCCGAGGAAGCTGTATCTCCCATTTCCTCTATCTTGAAGGAGAGGAAACCAAGGCTTGGAGAATTTCAGGGACTGGCCCAAGTTCCCACGGCTGTGCTGGGTCTGCCTGGTCCCCAAAGCCTCTCTCTTTTCCTCATCCCACACCACTCCCTCTGCTGATGGCAGCTCTTCCTCTTCTCTGAGGGGCCAAGAAGAAGAGGAAGTGAGGGGTGGGCAGGAGTCAGCTGTCTGTCAGCTTCCCGGCAGGGAAAGGATTTGCTTTGATGGGTCAAGTGAGGGGCTGAGTGCAGAGGCTTCTCACTGAGGGGTGAGGGGTGGCAGGCTGCAGGGGAAGAATGAGGGGTGCTGAGGCACCTAGAGAGTAGCAAGGCTGGAGGCTGTTACCATTCTTGCCTGATGGGGGTGGGGGTTGGGGAGGACTAGACCCCCCGAGGAGGCTGTGTGGTCATGGAGGGTGCAGGGACCACCAGCAGCACGTCCAGGTGTTTCCTCCCCCTGCTCATCTCCGCTGCGCCTCCCCATGGCCGACTCCCACCAGAAGTCAGCGGTGAAAGGAGCCTGGGGAGGATGCAGTCCTACAGGCCAGTCCCTGGGGACAAAGTCAGAGGTTGGGGAGAGTGACAGGTGGAGACTTGTCTTCACAGAGACCTGGAGACCCCAGGGAGAAGGGTTGGGGCTGTGCAGAGGAAGAGCAGGTGGTGGGTGGCGGTAGGGGGAGGGGTACTGAGCATAGGCTGGGAGCGAGTCCCAATGCACTCTCTCCTTTTGTTCCTGCCAACCCCCAACAGGAGGGACAGGCAGGGCCTGTCTTCTGCCTCAGGTCCTGACAGTGTCTGCCCCCAGGGGCTCCTGCAGGCTCTTCCGGTGTGTGGTCCTAGACCCGTGTTTTGCCAGGGCGGGGGGCACAAGGCCATAGCACACTGGCAGAGCCCATGGCTGCGATGGTTTTCGCTGCCCTCCCTGGGGTGCTTCTCAGCCCCCTTCTCTCTCCCCCTTCCCCTTCCTTTCCTTCCCCTCTTCCCTCACACCTGGGGTTGACAGCCCATGTGTCTGTCCCCTGTGGTTTCTCTCTGGCTCCTCTCTGTCCCCTCCTGCAGGTCCCTTCTCCTTTCTGACTTCGGGTGTCTGACTAGACAGCCTGAGCCAGCCTGAGTGCAGCCTTCCAGGGCTGGGCCGCACAGGACCCAGGGGGAGGCATCCTCACCAGGCGGGCAGGCAGCAGCAGCAGCAGCAACAGCAGCAGGAAGTGAAACCACCTGCTCAGCACTGAGTGCGGGCTGGCTGGCGGGGGTGGTGAGTGGGAGCAGAGAGAGGCCTCCTGGCCTTGAAGACAACTTGGCCTCCTCTGTCCTACAGGCAGTTGACTGCCTCTTGGTAACCAGGGCTGCTCCTCAGTGGGGACATTAAATAGTTATGTGTTAGTGAAATTCACGGGGTTTTCTGAGTAACATGTTTTCATGACGTGTTTGGTGAGCGAGCAGGCTGCCCCGCCAGGGCCCACTGCTGCATGAATCCGCTTGTCATCTTTCCCAGCGCACTCTCATAAATAACTCTGCCAGGGGGGTGGGGAGGCAGAGAGGGACCAGTCCAAGAGATGGTGAGGGGCTGGGGGAGAAGGGAGGCTGAGGGGAGGGGGTGACAGGTGAGTAGGAATGGGGTCCCGGGTGCTCCTGTCTGGAGCTGAGAAGAAAGATTCTGAAAACTCTGCCAAGGAGAGCATGAGCAATGAAATCCTAATCGCTAATCATCTTCTCAAGCTGATGCTCTCTGCGATCCTGGGCCTGCGGAGCCAGAGCAGATGGCAAGGCCCACCGCGGGGCCTGGGCGGTGTCTCTCTGCGTGCCGCCGGTCCCCAGGACCTGGCCCCACACCGGCTGTTAGGCATGTGGTTCCAGGCAAACGGACTCATTTCCATGTGCCAGACCTCTGCAGGGCTGGTGCTGCTCAGGGCCCGGGGTGTCACACAGGCTGGCTGATGGGGACAGCCCTGCAGGTTCCTCTTTTCCTCCTCCTCACCAATTCAGGAAGCAATATAAGGAACAGGCTTGGCTTCATCTGCTGGTTCCCAGTTAGCAGTGAGTGAGTTACTTAGCCACTCGAAGCCTCCACTTCCTCATCTGTAGAATAGGGGTCAGAAACTGTGGCAAGACCCAGTGCTCTGAGGATGAGGTGAGCTCAGATGCCCCAGGGGTCCCTGGATGCCACCCTTCCCCACGAGTTTCTGGAGGGCTCCTCCTGGCACAGGAGCAGAACGGCTGCAGTGACCTGCTGCAGAACTGGCACCCCGGCACCTAGACACAGTGCAGGGTTCTGGAAGGTGCTGCCCCTTCATCTGCACAAGGCCCAGAACAAGTCTTGCTCTATCCCGAGAAGGGGTTGAAGAAAGGCCAGACTGCGGGCAGGGGAAGGCACATACCACAAACTTAGTGCCCCAGCCAGATCGGAGGGATGGCCCAGCTACCATGGGAGGGGAGAGGAGGGCCAGTAGCTCCACCCCTACCAAACTCTGAGAAGCTCCCTTTGCCCTTGACTCCTCAACCATGGGAAGGAGTGAGGTATGAGGTAGAGTGGGGTAGGGGCGGGAGTTGGGGGCAGGGTGCCTGCGCTCTGATCAGACACTGATTTCCCCTGGCAGGAAATCCTCAGATCACAGGACCAGGACGGGAGAGCCCTGCGGAGGGCTTGGGGGGGGGGGGGGGGCAAGTGCAAAGAAAAGACCTGGGGGGTGGGTGAGGGTGGGCACACCCTGTATCTTTTTCAGTGTTGATGGAATCTGGTTAAGCAGATTTCAAAACTCCAACTAGAGGGGGACACACAGAGCTGCTCTGAAGAATGACTCAAACAGTGTGAAGACAGGAGGGCAGAGAGGAGAGGGGCACCGGTTTTGCAGTCATCCTGGCGTGGCCTCAGCAGAGCTGAGCTCTCCCTAGCTGGTAGAGGTGCTGGCGACGGGATGGAGCTCCAGGTTGAGACCACGGCTTTCCGTGTGCTTGGAGGCCACGGGCTAGTCACTCTGCCCTTTTGAGCATGAGTTCCACATCTATAAAATTAGCCCCAACCACGAGGTTACCTTAATTAGCTCTCAGATCCTTGGAAACCTCTCTGAGGCGAGGCGAGGGAGTTGGGAGTACAGGTCTCAGCAGCCTGCGCCCTCAGCTAGACCCTAAACCAGACTTGCCCCTGTCGCTAGTGTCTCAGTAACTCTCCCCACACCCATCCTGCCCCTCTGGTTCCCAGTCTGTAAACCACCAAGGGGTCAACAAACAAACAAATCCAGATCTGATCATGCTGCAGCTTAAAGCTCATCGATGGCTGCCCCTCGCTGCTAGGGTAAAGCCCCAATCATTTCCTCGCTGAGGTGTCCGCCCTGGTGGCCCCCACACCCCTTCCATGTGCTCCAGGCTCCCCAACCTTCGTCAGCTTCCAGTGCCCCGTCCTCCTGGCCGCAGGGTCTTTGCTCCTGCTGTTCCCTCTGCCAGGAAGGCATCGCCCACTTAATTCGTACTCATCCCACAGGCCTTTCAGGCCGGGCCAGGCCCTCTGTCCTGTGCTGTAACCACCGTGGGCTTCTCCTGGAGGGCAGTAGACCAAACTGCTGTGAAACGACCAGTTGCCTGTCTAATTCACCCTTGACTGTGCTTCCCAGGCTTGAATGTCAGTGTTGGAGGGCAAGCACCACGTGGGTATCAATTACCCTATAGCCCACCTGGCCACCCGGTACACTCAGAATGTCATTTACGAAATGATGAATACTCTTCTAATGAGTACTTCTAATGAGAAGAGTATTAGAATCAGACAAATCTGGGGTCAGACCCCCACTCTGCTAGTTACTAAGTGTGGGACATATGTATGAATCTTAAACTGAGAAGGCGTTCTTTCCTCACCTATAAGCTATTTTTCTCATAAGGTTGTTGAGACGATGAACTCAGCGACACTCAGGTGGGTTCCGGGCTATGTTATGTGGTCGCTTAACATCAGCTCTTGGCCATTTCCCTCCACAGGGCCTGGCTCAGGGCGGGCACGCTGGGCACGTGGTTCCCGCCCGTTCATGGAAATGGGAAGCTGCTGAGGGGCCGTGCTGCCCAGATATCCTGGCCCCTTTCTCTCTCACCTCTGCCCCCTGCCCTGCAGGAACAGAGCAGCCGAAGGGGGAGGTGTGCGGTTTCCCTTTCATGGTTTTTAAACTAGAAGACAAAGAGAGGAAAAATGAAACCAGCCAGAGAGCAGCAAGGGCCTGTTTTGCTACTTCGGGCGCCATCAGCCTTGGGTATTTATTTATTTTTTAAGTAACTGGCTTGTGAGTCAGTGGGTTGGCTGGTGGAAAAAGGAACCCACTATCAAGGACAGAGCTGATGGGCGACAGGCCCTGGTGCTGGGCCAGCGCACCGCTCCCGACTCCTGGGATCTCTGCGCCGGCGCGGAGCAGCTGGAGCTGGGGTTCCGCGCCGCTGTCCAGGACCAACTGCCAAGTGCATCCAGCTCCTTCAGCAACTGCCTCGCGCTCGCGCTCGCCCCCAGTGCCTGTCTGCTGCAATTACACAGTGTCTGAAGGAGAAGCACAAAGACTTGTTGATTTTGGCTGTGGTCCGGCCTGCGGGCGGGGTGACCTGGCCCGGGCAGAGTGTGGGAAGGCCGCGGCCGCCCTGGTGAGGACGTGACCAGCTGGAGCGAGCGCTGAACCCGGGCCATGGCGGCCAGAACCCCCGCCTCTGCCTCGCGTTCCTGCCAGCTGACTCCAGCCAGCTTTCTTTGGAGAATAACCCAAGGAGAACAAAACGAGGAACTGAAGTTCCTATAAAAAGCAGCTTGCTCCTTCCTCTAGCCAAGTGTGTGAATGATAATCATCTCCGAAGCTAGCCGCCCCTCCCTCCCAAGTCACTAACTAACCCTTCTCATTGTCTCTCTTGTCTCCTCAAGGAAACATCTTGGCTTCAGAGAGCCCCATCCACGGAGGGTGGAGGTGGTGGTGGCGGGGAGCTGCGGCCATCTGAGCCTCACTTCCTGCTTCCCCAGACAGGCCGTGGGGACAGCAGGAGGTCGGCCAGAGTGTGCTGCAGAGGAGAGAGCTCTGGCTTAGAGCTGAGGACCCTGACTGCAGCCCAGGGGCTGCCACTAACGCTCTCTGTGACGTGGACAAGCTGCTTACTCTTGTGGAGGTTCAGTTTCTCCATTTGTTATTTGAGAGGTGGGCTAACTCCATGGTTTCCATACTCACCTCTTTTTTAATTTTTTAACTTTGGGGCAATACTTCTTTCCAAGGAAATTTTACATGGACCCTCAGTACAGAAAGCAGAACCGCCGGGCGGAAGTGGGGACCACATCCCAGAGCCCCATCTGTCCAGCATGTCCTGCCCAAACCCTCCCAGAGGTGCCCTGGACCCCGGAGGAACCCTTGGGTACCATGGAACACCATTTGAAAACTGTAGGCTCTGATCTCAAAGGGCCTGCCAGCCTTTGGGTTAGGAGAAGCATCTACGTCTGCTGAGGAAAAATCCCAAGTAAAACCCCTAATTCTCTTGAGTAGCCAGAGGCAATCCCAAGGGTGCCTTTGGCGATCGGGAGGACCTGACCCTGCCCTGGGACGGGGACACACATGCAGCCAGGAGGCGGCAGCCCATGGCAACAACAGCAACAACAGAACTGACTTTGCTCCCGTTGAAGTTTCTTGAGCAACTGGCAGGCCGCCACGGACGTACTTAGGCGGAAAATCACCAGAAAAAAATGATATAATCTGACAGATTTTTCACAGACTTAAATATTCATGAATTAAAAGAATTGGCAGAATTTTCTACATTATTAGCTTTCATCATGGCTGCAGGAGCCGTCGGCATGCTGGCTGCGCGTCAAGATCCATTAATCTCGTCCGTCATAAGAGCAGCCATTTTAAAATTGGCTTAAATTTTTTTTTTTTTTTACTGAGTGATGGCATATGGGGGAGATGGGGAAATTAAAATGCTATTCCAGTGGAAAGGTCCATCCCCTCCTCACTTTAAAATCAGCAGGGAAAGCCAAATAGCGCCGCAGCAGGAAGGGGTCAGCGTGACTCCGTGCCGGAGGACGGGCAGGGCCCCTGCTCGCTCCTTCACACAGGATGGCGCGTGTCCTGCCCATGGAGCCCAAACTCCAAGCCAGGGACTGGCAGAGGGTTAGGACAGCTTTCTGGGAAGCTGTAGACCAAGAGACCCAAACAGGGGCTTCTGGGTAAGGATGACATTTGGACCAAATAGCACAGTCTTTCTACCAGATGGTACTCAGGTGCAGGACGGCAGAAGAACCAAGCAATAATACTGGTTATCTGTGGAGTGCATGTGTTGAGCCGGGCCCTGTGATGCACACATCATCTCTTTCTAGCAGCAGGGACCTCAGAAGGCAGGTACATGCACATAATAGTTGAGGAAGAGTCAAGAGAGGTTGAGTCAGGCTTGGCCGAGGTCTCACAGTCGGTGAACGGCAGGGTCCCAGTTCAGATTCCAGTCTGTCTGTCCCCAGAAGTACCGAGGACATGTCCTGTTAATTGCCAGCCTGTGGCACTTTGAAGGGACATTCTCCCAGGCACATCAGAATCTGCCTGAGGAAGCTACTTCTTTACAAAGATGGAGCAAAATGTGGGTTAGGTCATCCCGATAGAAACTTAAGACCCAGGTTAACTCCTTCCTTCCTTCCTTCCTTCCTTCCTTCCTTCCTTCCTTCCTTCCTTCCTTCCTTCCACCCATCCCCAATTCCCTCCTTCCCTCTACCCGTCCCTGCTTTAAAGTTTTACATGGACCCTCAGTGCAGAAAGCAGAACCGCCGGCAGAAGTGGGAACCACATCCCAGAGCCCCATCTGTTCGGCATGTCCTGCCCAAACCCTCCCAGAGGTGCCCCAGGCCCTCCCACCAGCAGACGCCTGCGTGGCAAAGGTAGTTTATTACTCAGGGTGCTGAAAAGGAGGGGCATGTCACACCATGGCAGGGCCGTGTGGGGAAATGCCAGCATCAGGCAGGAAGCAAAGGGAGTAAGGGGGAAACATGGGTAAGAGTCTTTATTGTGGTTTCCAAGGCAAAGAACGGGTAGGGCAGGGTGAGCAGGTTCAGGATGAGCTGGTCTGAGTAAGTTCAGCAGGCTCTGTGGCACAGGGGCTGCCCCTCATCATCTAGTACCTGGCTGTGGGTGATGGGGAGGGTGGGTCATTGCTTGCAGTGTGAGAGCCTGATAAAGGAGGTGGGGGAGGGGGTTGTTCGGGCCCTGGATGGGTTGGTTTGCATTTGACATGGTACTCACCAGCAAGTTGTTTACTAGCTCTAGAAATTGACTAACGTAGGAGGTGCAGTCTCTCTAGAGTCTGCAAAGCCCCAGAGGTCAAAGCATCAGAAGTAGAAAATTAAAAAGGCATGATTAATATCCTCCCTCCCACCCGTCCATCCCTGCATCCATCTGTGTATTTACTGAGCTCCCACGATTACGGGGCTGAGCTAGGCCCTGGACTCTGCAGTCCTTGCCCTGATTCCTTTTGCAGGGTGGTGCTGAGATTTACATGCTCTGCAGAGCCTGCTCCTGATCGTCTGCCCTTGACCGCAGGTAGGGTTCTGGGACCTGTACCGGGATTTCCCCAGGTCCCTGTCTCACTCAGGTTTACCATGTTGCATGTGAGTCAGGAGTCAAAGAATTGCAAAGGCGGGGCTCCTGTTTAGGTGATATCCAAAATACTTAACACCCCAGAGGCAGGGCGGCCAAGCAGACCCAGACCTAATCAGCCTAAACAGCCAGATGGGGTGGGTGTGTTTGAGTGACTGTCACCTGCATGGATGAAACCAGCCCAGCAGTACTGTCAGGTGGTGGGGGGGGGGGTCGGGGCGGCGGGCGGGGGGCAGTGCTCCCTGTCTGCCTGCTTGGGACCAGCATTTTCTCTGGGTTAGGGAACATCTGTTTGTGGTTGAGGAGTGACAGCTACGTACAGATAGATTGAGTGGGGGAGCTGGTGTTTGGATAGCAGTTCTTAACGTTTATTATCAACAATAATGATGATTAGTCATCATAATAATTAATAATTATTTACGCTTGTATGGTGCTTGTTTGTGGAGTATTTACTCTGTGCCAAGTGCTCTATAACAGCTCATAACTGGAGCTGAAGCTGACTGAGCTGTGCTGGGGGCCGGTCACTGCTGCACGTGGGACTGTCTGCACACGACCTTGCTCAGTCCGCACCTTGTCCCTGTAAGGAAAGGAGGAGTCTTCTTTCTACAGACCAGGAAAGAGGGAAAGGCCCAGAGAGCTTCAGCACCTCATCCCAGGCTACACAGTCATGAGAGCAAGAGGCGGGTCTCAGATTTCAGATTTCCTGACTCCCACTCTGGCGGCTCCTGTGCACAGGCTGATGAGGCCTGCGGGACCCGGCCCCCAGGAGAGCAGAGAGGAGGGCAGGGCCCGGGGTGGTGGTGGCGCAGGGCTCCCTGACCAGCTGCTGGGCCTGGGTGAGGGGTGGAGGCGGTGTCTGAGCCCTAGGCCAGGAGAAAGCATTGAAAGGGCAAGATTTCTTACATATTTCGACTTACCAACCGGATTCACCAAGCCTCCTCAGCTGGCACCTCTGCCTTCTCTTCACTCGTGTCAACCCCTAGGAAACAGCAGGCAGGCACACACAGGGGCCCTGCGGTGTGCTGCGAGGGGCCAGGGCCCACTACTGTGTGTTTGCACACTGCAGAGGGATCGCCTGAGGCGCTCAGGGGCTTTAGATCTAGGAGGCGGGCTTGCTGGTGGTTTCCTGCAGCCACGGTCAGGTCAGCTCTTACCTGTGTTCATCCCCTGCTGGATGGTGGGCTCTGTGAGAGCAGGGCCATCACCGTCATTTGTGAACAAGCGATGCAGTGACTACGTGGGAGCAACTTTGATGTGGTGAAGGGCCTGATCCCCCACCCACACAGTGCCCCAAACCCCAGCCCTACTCCAGGAGAAGGCAGGACCTGCAGGGGGTGCGCAGGTGTGGGGGATGGCAAGGCTGGTGGGCAGCAGGCCCCTGAGAGCGGGGACAAGATCCAGGTAGACTGTGGAGAAGACAAGAGGCCCATGGCCTGTGGCCACCCAGATGGAGATGATGGCAGCCCAGGCTCTCATGTCTCATTCGGTCAGAATTTTCGGCCAGGTGGGAAACGCTTCTGTACCCAGCGCTTTCTTCGAGTCTAGGTCCTCTGTTCCTTTACTAACCTCAAGAGCCCCCCTGGCCCAAATGGTGGACCCCACCACCACCACCCTGAGCTGGGGCTCCAGGCTCCACGAGGCACTAGCTTCCAGGGACCTCATCCTTTGGGTTAAGTTTCCTGTCTCTAACCCACTTATTTTGTTACGGAAAAGACGACTCAGACGGCCTGGGAGTTTACGAAGTGGGATTTATTCATGCATGCGGACCCAGAGGAGATAAGATCCAAATTCTGGGCCCCGAGTTTAACCGGGGGCTTGCTTATATACTCTGTTACAAAAGCGAAAGAGGAGGGGGAGCAGCTGCTACAAGCAAGCACACAGAAGCAGAAGTGAAGGTTAGTGTTTTGGCCTTGAGATACCTGCTTATCGGGAAAGACTGCTGTCTGGGAACAGCTGCTGGTCAGCTCCTCCCTAAGAATGGCTACTGTTTAGCTGTGTCCCATCACAATTTTGGGGTGTGAAGAAGAACTGGGGCAGTGCATGTGGACGTGCGGAGGAGCTGTGTGCTGCTGTTGGCCCGGTAAAGTGTAGCTGGGAACCCGACCACCATGTGGATACATGCTGGGGGCCATACTGCAGGCCCTGCTAACAGCCTTTCCGTGGGGACCTCTAGGGCCACTGGGCCCCCCGGGCCAGCCCTGCTGCCAGCCGCACTGCCAGTGGGAGACTGCCTCCCTGGTGCTCTCCTCTCCTTCTAGCTGTCTCTCTGCCTCAGTTTCTCTCTCCATCCCTATCTCTGAGTCTTCCTGTCTGTCTCTCCCTCTCCCAACCATTCATCTGCTCTTTATTCTCCCACTCATTTATCCATTCCCTGTTCACAGCTAAACCAGTCTCCACCCACTCTCCGCAACCCCAGGACTTTCTCAGCTGAGCTCTGCACCTCTGGAAACACTGACGCCAGCTTTCTGGGGACACAGAAACAGTCCTACTAAGCTGCATGAGCTCCTGGGCTCTCAGTTCATCAAAAGAGGCCAAGTGACGAGAAAAGATGGTGGCGCCACTGGCACTGGGTGGGAGTTACAGATCACGGCTTCCTCACCTGTGGAACAGGGATAATGGCACCTTCCCGATGGTCTTTTGGTGAGGTTTGAGTTCTGGGCAAGCACATTGTCACGTTGGTGTCATTATCATTGTTTCGCACCCTGCTGTGTGATGGCGACGCTGGGTTCCCCTTTCTGGACGCAGCTCCTCCCTTATAAGGTAAGACTATAACTGGCCGCCCGGAGCGTGGGGAGCGCCTCAGGAGCGGCACCGTGCACAGTGCCTTTCTCTCAGTAGGTGCACAGTGAACCCCACTCTCTGCCCCCCTCTACACACATCTCCAGGCACTGAGGGGATGTGGCAAGTCTAGAAATCAAACCAGAGTCTGGGACTTGTTTTTTCCCTCAGTCCAAACCAGCCCCTTGGCAGACAACACCCGGCTTTGCAGCTCAGTCAGTCTGAATTTCGGCTGGAGATTCTAAATCCACCTGTCCCCAGAGGCTGCCGCTGTCTCAGCCCCTCACTGATCCACGCTGAGAGCCCCTATTACTTGGAGGGGGAGAATCCATCACGGCTGTAGAGCTCAGGGATGTTCATGGCATCCTGGATTTCCTCCAGCTGGATTATGGTACGGTCATTAAATCTTTGCCGGGCTAGAAAAGAAAGGCAGTACAGAAAGGGGAGGTACTCTTTCTGAGCTCAGTTAATGCCCCTCCTGAGGCGGGAATGTGCCAGGCGACTGGCTTGTCCCAGGAGGTGAGGTCCCTCCTGGAGTGCCTCTCTGTGCCTCCCACCACCTGCGTGCTCTTCCTGTTCGAACCGCCACCCCTGTGTTTGTCCTGTGGGGTCCAGATGATCACTGCAAAATACTCCAGATGCAAACCTCTCCAGAGCAGAAGCTCCTAGCCCTCTGCCGTGGCTTCTCCACACGGGAGAGCACAGCAGGTGCTGAGCCCCAGGCCACCCTTCTGCCCCAAGATCCTGTGAGAGCACAAGCGTCTTTGCCATGAGGCCTGTAGGTGGCGGCAGCTCCAGATTCCAGGAAAAAGGTCGGGACCAGGGACCACCGCTGGTGGCAGAGGGGGAGGCTGAGCCTGGGAGCAGGCCTGATGGGGAAGCACCTGAGGTTCAAGGTGGAGCTAGCAGTTAAGCTTCAGGAGAATAGTCTGGAAGGCTGGCCAGACAGTGTGTCAGCATTAGCGAGGGCCAGGCAAGGAGGGAAGTGCGAGCGTCTGCCTCCAAAGTCAGCCTGCCTGGTGCAAGTCCTTGCTGTACTCACCAGCTGTGCGACCCAGGGCACCACTTTACCTCCCTGTGTCTCGGTTACCTGGTATGTACAGTGAGAACCATGACAGTACCCATATCAAAGAGTCATTTGAAGATTCGACCAGAAAGTTACTTGTCAAGGTCAGTACTTACTAAAGATTAATTCCATGCTAAAAGTCCCCTTGGTCAAACAATGAATGATAGAAAAATACTATGCCTGCATGATCGCCATCCCGTCTGGAAGAGCGGGCAGTGTGTCAGTGGAGAGGACGGGTCCAGAGCCCAGGGTCACGGCCTGGGTCCGGGGACAGATTCAGGGCAACAAGCAGGGGCTCTCAGAAACTGTCCTGCACACTCCACGCTGCGGATCCTTGCTCTCCGCCCCGCAGCAGTTACTACTCAGGCACTGAGGCCCTGGGGCCCGCAGGCTGGGCAGCCGCTCCCGACTAAGTGGGAAGGGAGGGACATGGAGAAAAGTGGATGAAGACAGGCCACCCTCCACAGTCAGCTTTTGACAGCACCTTACATTAAACCAGCTCTTCAAAGTCTCCAGTCCCCAGTAACTGAGGCTTTGGTTCCCTTCGCGGCTGTCTGCTTGTTTCCCAGAGCTGCTTCGGTGCTCTCAGAGCCTCTGACAGATTTTTGAGAACAACAGTTACGGAATCCAGACGCTTCTGGGAGTGAGTGTGTGTTTAGCAGTCTTCCTCACCAGGGGCATGCCTCAGGCATCGGGAGGGGCTGGGATGGACCCCCGCCAGCCTCCTCTGGCTGGGGGTGGGTCTCAGAGATCCCAGGAAGTGAGGAGGTTCATTAGTAGAAAAGTCTGCTGGTCTCAGGGGGCCCCCAGTTCCCACACTATTTCCCCATTCTTCTCTCCTTCCTGCACGCCAGTGTTGTACTGGCTTTGAACTTGAATGCCCTAATGCATTCATTAAGCAGATAGCATTTTTTGTCAAGGAGGCTTTGAGCTCTGCCTGCGAAGCAGCCGTGAAGTCCAACAATGTGGAATCAGAGGCTCTGGCTGGCCTGTGAGGGTTTCAGAGCCTGCAGGTGCTGGCTTCTTTTCGAAGACCTATTCCCCTTTGCAACCTCTTCTCCCAGTGGTTTTGGCCTCTAACCACTGATGATGGAGAACTCACTGCCTTTGGAGACAGCCAGTGATTTTGTGTCTAAGTAGTTCGATTGTCCATTGGTCCTAGGACATGATGACAAGGCCGGCAGCTGCACCTACCCAGGAGGACTTAAGTGGCACTATTACCCTCCATCAGGCAGGGGCCAGCAAGCAGTGCTAGGGAGAGGGGTATGTATCTATGTATGAAAAGGCTTGGTTCTGCCCTCCAGGCACCTAGGTCCACACACCCCTATACAAACCCATCTCGAGCCCAGCTCTCTGAGAGAGCAGGAGACATTTGGACAGAAGTGTCAGAGGCACAGTGGGGAGCAGAGGGTCATGAGGGAGTACCCCTCACCCTTACTCTGAATGGAGGAGGGTGCTCACACTCTGTACCCTACTCTGTAATCTAACCTCCATTCTTAGAACTGCCCTGGGAGCCAGGTCTGATTGCCCACATTTCACTGCTGGGTAAATGGATGCCCGGGGTGCCTGGGTACCTTCGAGGCTGGGTGTGGGCTTGCTGAGGAAGGGCTTCTGTCACTTCAATCCTGGGCTGGTGTATGATGCTTCAGTGCCACAGTACTGTGTGGGTGCTGGCCACTCTTGTTTATCTGTTGCCAAGGCTCTTTCACTACCACTGGCCCTGCCCTTTGGGGGCTGGAGCTTTCTTCTTGACTTTTCTGCATAATCGTTTCTGTAGACTCCTGTTCCCCTGGGCTGTTTCTCCTCCTGGGTTCCCCTCAGGCTCTGGGGGTGCAGGGAAGCCCTGTGCCTCTCCTAGGGCACCTTACCCAGAGGTCTTTTGAGGTTGACTCACTCCCTTTTTAGGGGGCAGACACAGCCTCAAGTAGCTGCCCTTGCAGTGATCTTTCCCTGGGGCTCCATAGCACCCAAGTTTCTCCTTTCTCAACTCTGGTGGACTCAGAATCTTCAACTGTGGGGTATCAGCATCAGATAGACCTGGAAGTGAACCCAAGCATTGCCATTCTCTAGCTGTGTGACCTTGGGTGGGTCATTGCCTGTCTCTGGAGCCTCAGTTTTCTGAACAGTAAAAGGATGATAATGATTTTAAAAATCACAGTTAGTTAGGACTAGTATTTTACTCTCTATTATCAGGTGTTATTCGAAGTCCTTTATATAAATTACCTCATTTAAGGATTGTAACACCATAGGAAATGATTCACGGTTTTTAATCCCCACATTTGAGATGAGCAGACTGAGATCACATGGTCACTGGCAGCAGAGCTGGGGTCCAGGAGGAGTAGCTGCACAGCCCTTCACATCGATGCTATGCTGGGTCTCAGGGGTGCACATGTAAGTCGAATAAATCACACCTACTTTGCTAGATAAGGAATAAATGGGATATTTGTGTGTGCCCAGTGCTGAGCTTGGCATATAATAGACGCTCATTAAACCTCTTCCACCATCTCCTCTCCTGCCCCCTACCCCAACCATCCCTTTCCTTCTAGTCCCCCATGTGAGCATCCCCTGTGGTTACAGTCAAGGAGCCAGCAGGCTGTGTCTGAGGAGGGCTCCTGGGGCAGCCCGCACCCCAACACACAAGCAGGTATGGGCAGTGTTCCCTGGAAATGCCATGGACCTCTGACTGTTTCCCCGAGAGGGCCGGAGAGTAGGAGGCTATTAACGATTGCTCATGGAAGGCTGTCAGGAGGCCTGGGTCACAGGGTTTCTCCCATTTACTCTGGGGAGGTTGTCTGTACCCGTCTCCTCATGGACACACTGGAGGTCGGAGGGTATGTGGCATGGCCTTTGCGGTCCACTGGGGGGACTTCACTGTATCTCACACCAATGCAGACAACCAAGGCCTTAGGGAGTGTTTGCACTTTCCTAACCTCTTTCTTTTGGCTTCTCACAATTTCAACCAGCTCAATCCCAGTTCCAGTTCCCCACAGACAGACTCAACCCTACTGACACTCTGGGGAAGTTTCAGGAACCAGTTTGACCGCAAAAGCCAAGAAGCAGGTCTGTTGGGCCCTATGTGGACAGAGCAGTCATGGTAGCTGTCAGAGGGGCATTCGGATTAGTCACAGGAGGAGCAGGAGCCAGGCTCGGGGTGCAGGCAGGCCTGATCAGCTTCGCTCCAGGGCTCAGGATCCAGCTGGGGCAGGAGCAGGGGCTGTGTTGCAACTTTACTGCAAATCAACTGGGTCATCTCTCGCGGGTGGCGCTCCTCAGAGCTGCCAGCCCTCATGTTTTTTTCATAGATGTGGAGATGGTATCGGCCAACGGCCTTGAGCATCGGGCTGTGAGACGAGGCTTGAGGGGAGATGTGTGATAGGCGTTCTTGGCCCAGCCAGTGGCTCTGGAGGCTTGTGGTGACGGGAGGCCAGGTAAAGTCAATGTTTGGACAAGTTGGAAGCAATTTTTAGAGTAGAGGTTCCCCCTCCAGGTCAGAGTGGGTCCCAGGATCTTCCTTCAAGAGAGGAGGGAACATTTACCACCTCACCAATTTGCATTATTGCTGTTGTGACATAGAGTAGCCAATCCATCAGCCTGGGGCCGTCCCCTCCTGCCTGGAATGCACAATGCTTTGAAGAGTGGTTAGTTATGGTGGAAAAAACATTGATTTTGGGGACTGACCAACTTGAAATTGAACCTGAGCGCTGCCTAACACACTGGCTGACCTGAAGTAAGTTACTTAACCTCTCTGGATCCCTTCTTCCTCATCTCTGAAAAAAAAAAAAATTAGTGGCAGCTTCTCAGTAGAATGGCTGTCAGAAATAATAATGATAACGTGGGTATGGGCACGGCACACAGTCGGAACTCAGTTCAAGTCAGGCATGTTTCTCCCTCCTCTTACAACGCACACCATCCTCCAGCCACTTCCGGTTTGTCCTCCTTACCTGGGTCATTGACTGAGAGGCTGGCTTCCCTGCCTAGATCAAGGATCAGTACATTTTTTCCTTCCGCAAAGGGCTAGCGAGGAAATATTTTAGGCTTTAAAGGGCTACCTGGGGTCTTTTGCAACTATTCATCTCTGCTCTTGTAGTGCAAAGATAGCCATAGATGATACGTAAATGAATGAATGTAGTTGTGTTCCAATAAAACTTTATTTACAAAAAAAGGCAGTGGGCCAGATATGGCTCACAGGCTGTAGTTTGTCAATCTCTGGCCTAAAGTTTCAAGTCCAAACACACCTGCTTATCTCTTCAGGAACTTCCTAGGTTGGTATTACCTTGTCCTTCCAGTCAGGTGTGTAATCATTCTCTTAAGTGTTCCCCAGTCCGATCAAACAGGACTCCCTTGGTCTTTGCTCACAAAGTGTTTAGTCTTGCCTCCATTCCTTTGCTCATGTTCCTCCCACTGTTTAGAAAACAATCCTATTCTCTCTCAGCCCTTCCACATCCCACATCTAGTTATTCTCCCATGTTCTCCTGTAAAACGAAGGGCTCAGCTCTAAGTTTCTTGATTCAGCATTGAATCCATATCCTTAAACATCCTTCAAGGCCAAGCTCAGGTCACCTGTGCACAGGGTTATTCCATTGATAGAGCTCTCCCATTCATGCCATTGATGTGAGTGCCAACCCCTAGGTTGGACTAGTGTCCGTTTTAATGGTGAATCCTTGAGGCTCAGTCCTCAGATTTTCTCCATCCAGTTCATGACAACCGGTGCTTCCAACCTACACGGTATCTTTGCGGCTTCCTGCATGTGTGGTTACAGAAAAGTCATAGGCATTATCTCTGAAGAGGCTGCATCTCTCTCACTCTCTTTATTCCTTCTTTCTGGAGCTCCCACTGGTTGTAGCTTCACCTCTCTGTCACAATTTTTTTGTGTGTGGCTCTACTGTTGTGATTGGGGTGCTTTCTCTAAATATCTCTTCTAATTCATTAATTCTTTCTTTATCTGTGTCTAGTATATCTACAGAGACTTTAATTCCAAGGATTGTATTTTGTTCATTTTTGGAAATTCTACTTGAGCTATTATATGCCTGTAACTTTTGGTTGTTTCTTAGTCCTTTGTCATTTTTTTCCATTCTACCTTTTACATCTTTAAACATTTCATACACAGTTTTGACCTATCTCATTATTCTAACATTTGAAGGCTTCGAAGATCTAAATCAGTGTCTTCAAGTGGGGACAATCATTCCCTCTGGGGACGTTGGGAAGGTCTGGAGACATTTCTGGTTGTCAGAACCAGTGTGTGTGCTGTGTGCTGTGTGCTGTGTGCTGTGTGCATGCACAACACTGCTGGCGTCGAGTGGGGAGAGACTAGGCGTGTTGCTGAACAGGCACAGGACAGTCCCCGCAGATTAAGAATTATCTGGTCTAAAATGTGAATAGTGTTGAGATTGAGAAACCCTGGTTGAACTCTGTTGCTTGTTGTCTCTGCTGACTGTTGCTCATGATGACTCACTGCTTTGAGTGTGATTTTTGTAGTTTCTCTTTAGTAAATCAGATTGAGAACATTTTCTCCAGAGGATCTGTGTTTGCTCCTTCCAGCCACTAGGGGGCACCACCAACCTGGGCCCACTTCACTTTTCCAACTTGGAGGTTCCCTCATCACACAGGTAGCACAGATTCAAACCCCAGACTCCCATGAGAAGTGGCAACAGGAAATTTTGTGCGTTAGACCTGGGTGACCTGGAGCTGACATTCGTGTGCTGACCAGTTTCCCCTACCAGCTAACACAGATTTGAACCTGTACACAAAAGTGTCTGCCCTAATTTGTGTGTGCAAGCATATGACTATACTGCAGTGTTTGGCCCTATATCATCTCTCAGAAGTGAGTAGAAAATGGAAAAATGCAAAAGCTGGTATGGGGACAATAGGTTCACCTAATTTTAACATAGCTTGGCCAAAGATGGAAATTATTGGTGGGGCCAAGGTCAGCCTCCGGGGACCAGCCTCTGGGGGACCAATGTGCCCTCACTCGGTGGCATCCGCTGTGTGCTGCGTGGTGAGGGGACATGACAGTATTACGGAGCAGGCACAGCACCCGACACTGTGTCACAGAAGTGGTTTGTAAAGAGTAAGGCTTCATTAGGGAGCATTTTGCAATACAATCCCTATCCACAATTCCAAAATTCATAAAGACCTCGAATGCCAAAAGTTAATTTTGTTCATTTAACACAAACTCATTTGGCAGCAGAATCTGACTTGAACTGACCTGCGACTATGTAACCTTTGTGTTTAGTATGACTACTCATGCACATGAATGGTTATTGCATGAATTATTGTGTGTCTGGCTATAAGGTGCTGCTCCAGACTCTGCTAAGAGCACTGTACAACATACAGATTTTGTACGCTAGCACCTACTAAAATCAGGAAATTTCTGATTTTCAAACACATCTGGTTCCCAGGGTTTTGAGTAAACGGCTGTTAACCTATATTATTAAGTTCCAGGGAAAGGATCCCCCCATCCCACCCTCATGCCCACCCCACATGTAAGAACTGTTTGAACACTCACGCACTCCAGCTGCCAAACCTGTCTGAGTGTGTGTCGGATGGCAGCGGGGGCTGCATTCCGCGTGGCGAGCGCCATGTGTGCCGCGAGGTCCCTGTACAGGGCTTTCAGTGGGAGGCGCGTGGGGTGCCTTTCCCACCTGGCCCCATGCTGGACTTCTATTGAGTGCTGAGTGCACATGATTCCTTAATAAACCCTCACTAAGCATCAGACAATTTGTCAAAGCCCTTTTGTTTTCTGAATTACACCAACCATTCAGGAATATACTTTCACTACAAAAATAACACTAAAAACATGTAGAGCAATATAGGAAACTTCTCCTCACCAAATATTTCTGCTCCCCTCCCTGCAACTAACCCTGTCAGCACTTAGAGTGAACTGTTTCTGTCCCCTCTCTGGACATTCATATACACATGCGTGTAGTTATCCACACGGGTATTTTTTAGATAAATGGGATCATGCTATATACTATATAGTATTCTGCATTTGGCTTTTTTACACTTAGTTGTATGTCCTTCCATTCCATGGTACAGAAACACTATGTAAAATAATTCCTCTTTCGTACAGGTTTCCAGAAGTCATAGTGCTACGTCAAGGGCATGTGCTTCTTAAATTTTGATAGGCACTTCTTTTAATAACCTTCACTGTTTTATAACATGTAAGAGTGATTGTTTTCTTGTTTTCTTTCTTGACAATATTTGATATCATTAATCTTTTTAACTTTTGCTAATGGGCAAAATAAAATCTTAATTGTTTTAACATGAATTTATTAGCTTACTTGTGAAGCTGAACATCTTTCTTTGTTGAACATGCACATGTCTTTATGAATAAGATTTTTTTTGTAGTCTTTGCCCATTTTTCTATTATACTTACCCTTTTTCATGATCTTTAGTTTCTTTATGCTCTATTTAATTCATTGTCTTTTTTAAGTTTTATTGATTATGCTATTACAGTTGTCCCTTTCCCCCCCTTTATTCCCCTCCACCCTGTGCACCCCCTCCCACCTGCATTCCCCCTGTTTAGTTCATGTCCGTGGATCGTACATATAAGTTCTTTGGCTTCTACATTTCCTATACTATTCTTGACATTCCCTTGTCTATCTTCTACCTACCATCTATGCTACTTATTCTCTGTACCTTTTTCCCCTCTATTCCCCCTCCTCCCCCACTGATAACCCTCCATGTGATCTCCATTTCTGTGAACCTGTTCTTGTTCTAGTTGTTTGCTTAGTTTGTTTTTGTTTTAGGTTCGGTTGTTAATAACTGAATTTCTTGTCATTTTACTGTTCATATTTTTTACCTTAGATAAGTCCCTTCAACGTTTCATATAACAAGGGCTTGGTGATGATGAATTCCTTTAACTTGACCTTATCTGAGAAGCACTTATCTGCCCTTCCATTCTAAATGAAAGCTTTGCTGGATAGAGTAATCTTGGATGTAGGTCCTAGCCTTTCATGACTTGGAATACTTCTTTTCAGCCCCTTCTTGCCTTTAAGGTTTCTTTTGAGAAATCAACTGACAGTCTTATGGGTACTCCTCTGTAGGTAACTACCTCCTTTTCTCTTGCTGCTTTTAAGATTCTCTCCTTGTCTTTAATCTTGGGTAATGTAATTATGATGTGCCTTGGTGTGTTCCTCCTTGGGTCCAAGTTCTTTGGGACTGTCTGAGCTTTCTGGACTTCCTGGAAGTCTATTTCCTTTGCCAGATTGGGGAAGTTCTCCTTCATTATTTGTTCAAATAAGTTTTCAATTTCTTGCTTTTCCTTTTCTCCTTCTGGTACCCCTATGATTCAGATGTTGGAACATTTAAAGATGTCCTGGAGGTTCCTGAGCCTCTCCTAATTTTTTTGAATTCTTGTTTGTTCATTCTGTTCTGGTTGAATGTTTCTTTCTTCCTTCTGCTCCACACTGTTCTAGTTGAATGTTTCTTTCTTCCTTCTGCTCCACACTGTTGATTTGAGTCCCAGTTTCCTTCCCATCACTGTTAGTTCCCTATACATTTTCCTTTATTTCAGTTAGCATAGCCTTCATTTTTTCATCTAATTTGTGACCATATTCAACCAATTCTGTGAGCATCCTGATTACTACTGTTTTGAACTGTACATCTGATAGGTTGGCTACCTCTTCATTACTTAGTTGTATTTTTTCTGGAGCTTTGATCTGTTCTTTCATTTGGGTCATTTTTGTTTGTTTGTTTGTTTCAGCATGCCTGTTACATATGGGGGGCGGAGCCTTAGGTGTTCACCAGGGTGGGACAACCCATGTCTCTGTGTTGTGACACTGTATGTGGGGGAGGGGTCAGAGAGGGAACAACACTGCTTGCTCTGCTCTCCGCCAGCTTGCAGTCACTTCCCCCACTACCCACAATCAAACTGGGCCCTTCTGGTGCTGATTCCTGGGTGGGTGGGTTTGTGTACATTCTAGGACCCTGTTTGTCTCTCCAATGAACTCTCCTGTGAGGCTGGGAGTTTCTCCCACTGCCACCTCAACCCCCATAGGTGTTTGCCATCAGAGCCTTGAGGCTTTATTTCCCTGCGCTGGGACCCTGGGTTCTGTGGTCTGCCTCCCTCCCCAATTGTTCCTCCTGGTTTATCTGCACTTGAATGTGGGACCTCCCAATCTGCAATCTGCTGCTTCGCCGCGTCCATCAGCCACAACCTTGCTGCAAGTCCTCTCTGCCCAGCTACCTATCTCTGCCCATCCTACCGGTCTGGATGAATGTTTTTTCTTTAACTCCTTGGTTGTTGGACTTCCATACAGTTCAATTTTCTGTCAGTTCTGGTTGTTTTTTGTTTTTAAATTTGTTGTTATCCTTCTTTTGGTTGTGAGAGGAGGCCCAGTGTGTCTACCTGTGCCTCCATCTTGGCTGAAAGTCCCTAATTCATTGTCTTTTTAATAGAGGTATATATTACAGAGTGAAATATGGGATTAAAAAATTAAATATCTTATTTATTTATTTTTAGAGAGCGGTGAAGGGAGGAAGAAAGAGAGGAAGAGAAACATCAATGTGTGGTTCCCTTTCATGTGCCCCCCACACTGGGACCTGACCCGCAACCCAGGCATGTGCCCTGACTGGGAATTGAACTGCAACCCTTTGGTTTGCAGGCTGGTGCTCAATCCGCTGAGCCACACCAGTCAGGGCAAAATATGGGATCTTAAGTGTAGAGTTTGAAGAGTTCTGACAAATGTGTACCCTTATGTAATCATTGCCAAAATCAATGTAGAATGTCTCCATCATTCCCAGAAGTTCCCTCAGTCCCTTTCCCAGTCAGCACCCGCAAGGGCAATCATTGTTCTGATTTCTGTCACTAGTGATTAGATTTGTCTCTTCCTGAACTTCCTCTAATGGGCTTATATAAATAGTCACTTTTACATCTGGCTTCTTATGCTTACCATATTGATTCTGATAGCCATCCATGTTGTTACATATGTTGTGTCTGAGTTGGTTCTTTTTAATTGCTGTGTAGTATTCCACCGTCACATTGGTCACCCACTGTTCTATTGATTAGCATGTTGGTTCTTTCCAGTTCAGGCTACTATGAATAAAGCTGTTGTGAACATTTTCACACAAGTCTTTTTGTAGACATACGTTCTCATTTTTCTTGGGTGAATACCTAGCAGTGGAATAGCTGCATCATAGGGTGAGTGTATGTTTAAACTTTATTAGAGATTGTCTGGCAGTTTTTCAAAGGAAGTGTACCTGATGTGTTTAAGATATATTGCAGACACTTTTGCTTTGCTGATTGCTTGGCCAGGGCGGCGTCCTCTGCCGCAGGGCTGTTCTGTGCTTTTAAGAAGCCACCCCCGTCTTTCTTTATGTGTCCTGGGTTTAGGTCTTCCACAGGGAGATTTAAACTTCTTTTTAAAACAATTTTTCAAATGTCCTTTTAGTTTGTTTTTTACCTTTTGCTTCTTAATTCTATCTAAAATTTATTTTTTATATAATATGAGAAAAAACCCTTAATTTTAGTCGAAACCATACAAGGTAGGAATTGTTGCCGCATTTCACAGATAAAGAGGTCAAGATTCAGAGAGGCTGTGAGGCTAACTCAAGCCACACAGCTAACAAGGGGAGATCTCAGATTCAAAACCAAATTGGACTCTTTTGAAATTGTTTTTTTTTCTCCCAGGACTCTAGGCTCTTATCTCTACCCTTAACACAAATTCTTTAGGAAAGAAGAGAAAATAGCAGTATGTACGTGTGCATCCCACACCCGCCCACTCACGTGTGTGGGTGCACTTTCACATACAAAGAAACCCTGGAAGGATGAGCCGAAGCTAATGGGGGAGGGTGGAAACAGAGTGGAGAGCACGGGCTTGGGGTAAAACTTCTCCAAATATGACTTCAGGTGTAGTTTTATGTTTTAACTATATACCTAATTTATTCGTCCAATAAATTCATCAAATTGAATAAAAATGGGAAAAATAAAACCCCAAATTGTGCACAAACATAAACAAATGTAACTGTGAATTAGAGGACCTAACTATACACTGAAAGAAGTTGTTTTAAATAGCTTGAAAAAATATCCCGACCATACACTTATAATGAGATATTTCCCAAGGACAAATAAAACTACAAAGAAGACTTAAGCTTTTGAGTAGGTTTATTGTTAGTAGTGCTAATAATATGGTAATCTTGAAAGTACTTTATGCATTTTATAATATAAAACAAATAAGTAAGTATATTAATGCTTTTAGAAACTGAGATTTTCTCTGTACTAGAAAGGATTTAAATATTAAATTAACAAAAACAGAGTTAAGAAAAAGCACCCTGAATGTTAAATTTGAATGGACAGCACTGGGGACTCATCTCATTTTTTCCCCACCTCTGAGACTGAAAGACCTGGCAGCAAGGGCCCTAGCGGCAACGAGACTGCCGACTGTCCAGAGCTTGATTTCTAAGGCCGGTGTCCACCGAAAGGGACTAGGTCTTCCTGGAGATGACGGACTCCAGATCTGAGGAAAGGAAGGAACCGTTTAGGTCGGGGCACCTTTTTGTTCCAGGAAGCAAGGCCGTGATGAAGGGCCGATGGGGTCGTGTCCGAAAGGCACAGAGGCAGACTGGAAGGGACCCCTCGGGCTACATTTTGGAATACTGAGCATCAAAAAGAATAATGACTATAATTAATTAAACAAATAAAGAATTTGTCTAAAATTTCACATTAAACAAGTAGAAAAATCCATGTGTTCTCCCCCCCCCTCTCTCTCACTCTTTGTGTTTGTGCATGTGTGTGTGTGGGGGGGAGAGAATGCACACTCAGGAGAGAGACAGACAGAAAGAGAGAGAATAAAGGGAAGATCTTCTTTACAAAGAATTCTGGCTGAGAAATGTAGAAGAAATAGTAGAGTTAGAAAGTCATAATTTTGCAACCTCCCATGTAATTCAAGTGGGGACCATCAGCAGTGCCGGAAACCCCTGGGTGGAGGGTTGTTGAGGAGCAGGATATCTGTGCCATTCTTCCAGAGCACGTGCTAGTTAAAGGGGAAAGCGCACTGTACAGAGAGATGTGGTGGTCCAGAGTTTATCCAACTGATCAAACCTAGCGCCATAAGTTAGCGGGGCAGCCTGCTGCCCCAGGCCCCGGATGCAAGGAGCCATGAAGAGCATGGCGTCACCTCTGGAGTGTCCTTGCCAGAGTGTTTATCCTTCAGCCCTGACTCCCAGCACACAGGACAGACTCACCGGGGCCAGAGGGACAAGTTAAATGACAGCCAGAGAAAATAATCAGGCAAATCCACAACGTGGGCCACTCTGAGGTGTGGGCTATTCAAAAGGCCAACGCCAAGGCCATTTTGGCACAAGAGTCCTAATATGCACATGTGATATGGGAAACTTCCTAAGATCCCACTAAAAACAGATAGAACCATCAACCAAACAAACAAAAATCCTCTGAAAACGTTTGGGGCAGTTGGGAAATGTGACTATGTGCTGGAGGTGGGGGTCCACAGGGTTACAGGGTGGGAACGGATGTGTCATTTTGTAGACACCCTCCTGAGAAGATGTGAGCCGGGCAACCGAGGAGCAAAGTGTCGGGTGGTCCCCAACCTATCTGCAAACTGCTCTGCAAAAACAAGGGTTTATAGAGCGGGATAAAGCAAGTATGCTGCAGATTAAAATTCTCCAACAGGGCCAGGAGTGGGGCAGGACTGGGGCCAGGACTGGGGCGAAGCCAGTGAGGTGCCTGGGGAGCAAAACTGCAGATACACCACCCTTAGGGTTCGCCTTGCACCTGCAGACCCCAGGAGTGGTGCCTCCTTCGACGCTGCCTGCTGCCCGAAACACCTAGCAGGCCTCACTTGGCCCCGATTTCATTGCTGAATGGACAATGGATGCTCATTATGTTAGTCTTTTCATTTTTCTGTGTCTTTTAAAGTGGTAAAACAGTTCAAATGTCCATCAGTGGCTGAATGATGTATCTATACAATGGAATATGATTGGACCATAGAAGGAATGGAACCCAGACGCAGACTACCAGTGGATGAACCTCAGAAACAGTGTTCTAAGAGCAAGAAGCCAGACACAATAGGCTGCTTGTTGTATGATTGCTTTTCTATAATATATTCAGAACAGGTGTGTCCATAGAAACAGATTAAGGTTAGCAGGGGTTAGTGAGGAGGTGGCAATGGGAGTGATTATTGAATGGACATGGGGTGTTTTTATGGGGTGATGAAACATTCTGAAAGTGGGGAGAGCTGGCGACCGCATAGCACTGTGAGCACACTGAGCTGCGGACTTCGAAATGGTTGTGTGTTACGTGAATTCTACCTTGAAGATGCTGATGGCAACAAAAAGTTAAGGAACAAACTGTTAAGAAACCAGGAATAAAAATGATGCATTTTCAAAACTGATTAAAGCTATAGCTATGTGCACACAGAGGAAGGTCCCTTGGACCCCTGGCCTGTGGACCGGTGGTAAGAGCAGTGACAGGAGGAGGTGTGTGGCGGGCACTGACTGCCTAGCGACCCCGGTGCGCGCACTTCCCCTTGGAGCCCGAACCTGGGTTTGCCCACCCTCACGGCTGTGGCTCTGTGGCTCGGAGCCGTCCCCTCCCAGGGGTAACTGCGCCGCAGGCAGGCTGGGCAGAGCAGGCTTGGCTCCCCTCCACCCCCACCCCAGTGAACCCAGCCCTTAGGTGGTCCAGTTGCAGGGAAATGTGCTCCTGTTCTGGGAACTCACTGGCCCTTTTCCTGGCCTTCTCCCAGGAACAGGGCTCCTGCAAGTGACAGAGAGGTACCAAGTGTCCCACAGGTGGTGTTGATTCAGTCGGGAGGTGCGACTGATGAAGTAGCTTCTGAAGGCTCTGGCTGGGGTCCCCCTCCACCTGGCTGTGCTGGGGCCCTGGGCGGGAGCTGCAGTGCCTGTGACTCCAGAATGAAAGAGAGAGCTGTGTGCTTATGTTTGGGGGTGTGAAGTGCAAAGGCCAGAACTGTCGACATTCGCCAGCACTTACTTATGTGCTAGTCACTGTTAAATGCTGAGCAAGGGTTCTCTCAGTCTCCCTAATGACGCTTTGACATGACCACTGTTACTGGGTCCATATCACCAAAAGTAGAGGGATGATCAAACAGGGTAGGTTAGTTCCTCAAGGCATACATACCCAGCTAGCATGGTGGGGCCTGGGTCTCCTCCATGGAGGACCCCCTAGTCCCACTGTGGTCCTGAATGGGCAGGCAGGTGTTGCTGTCTGTTAAGCACCTACTGTGTACCATACTCATTAAGCTCAGAATCCAGATATTCTCACTGAATGCTTACAGATGACCCCATGCAGTAGGCATTCTGGGCACAACCTTTCCACAGAGGAGGGAGCTGAGGCCCAGAGACACCACCATCCAGCCTCACGCAGCCAGAGGCCAGGATACAAGTGGGCTTGGCCAAAGTCCCACTGCTGACCCCTTTTTCCCCAGAGGTGACAGTCCCTGTAGGTGTTTTTATTTTGGGCCTCTTCTCTCATTTGCTGATCTGAGGAGCACTTCAGCCTCGTGAGGTGAGAGGAACAGGAAAGCCCGGCATCCATCTAGAAAAATAAGCGGGGCGGAGCGTAGCCGCTGGGGCCTCAGAGCAGGGGTCCGGTCATGTCTTCACAGCGCGAGCCTCCGTGGAAAAGCAGGCGAGGACCTTGGATCCAGGGCTGCCAATGGCATCTGCTCCTTGGAGCACTGGCGGCCTGGCTTTGGTGCTCCATGGAGGATGGAGGAGGGCACACCCGGCATTCGGGCTGCTCCCAGACCAGGAGCACAGCAGTTCTCCGAGGGCCTCCACGGCCGCAGGTGTGGGCAGGGTTCTTTGGAAGCCCTTATGTGTCCAGGCAAGAAAGTTGCTAGAGCTCCCCTGTCCTCTGGAGCCCTGCCAAACAGGGCCGGGCCGGGCCTCAGGACTGAGAGGACGGGGAGTCATAGCCTCCGTGTCTGTGAGGCTCCGGTGGGCCTGCGTTGGGTCCTGCCCTGAGAAGAGGCGCTGAGTAGTGGGGCAGCCCCTCGCGTGTGCCGAGCAGCAGATTGAGCTCTGGGAGACGCTCTGCCGCGCCAGGTGTGAACCACTCACTTCCTCCGCTGCTCTTACAGAGCAGCACTGGCTAAGTCTGGTTGAAACCAGTTCCTGGAGGCCTCTGCTCCCCTCCTTGTCCCTGCCTGTCTGCTCTGGGCATGGCTGGCAGCTCTTCTGAGTGGCTGGGGCCCGTCCTGCTGGAGGTGAAGCCTCTTCCTGGGGCTGAGCACTGGTGTCACCAGGTTGTGGGAGGGGTCCTGAGGATTCCTGTCCTGGGTAGGGGCCCTTTAAGTGGGGGTGGAAGACAGGAAACACAACAAGAGCCTGGGTGGGGAGCAGTTAGTGGTGCTGACCTGCTCCTGATCCACTTTCCCATCTTATTTCTTTGTGTAGAGCAGGCTGGGGCATGCCGAGGGGAAGCAGCTGTCATCCCCTGGGGGATTTCTAAGGGAAAGTGGGTTCCCGTGACCCCCGTTAGGCTTTGGGGTCCAGACCACCCCACAGGGATCAAGCCCTTCCTTGGTATTCGAGGTGTGAGAGCCTGAGGGTGGAGGAGGAGAGGACCTCCCTCGGCCAGGGCCTCTGACGTGAGAGGTAACGCAGAAGGCTTTCTGGCCGAAGGTAGGGCTTCGGGCTCTAGCCTGGGAAGAAGTGCGGGTCCTAGGACTGAGCTGAATTGGAGATGGTGGATTGTCAAGTACCCCACCAGGTCAGCCAGATCTGAGAGAGGAATCCTCACCTGCCTGGATGTCCCCTTCATCCTTCCCGTCCATCCATGCCTCCATGAATCCACCACTATCAAGTGTCAGTTATATGCCAGACTCTTACCTGGACTTGGAGAACAACAGATAAATGAGGACATGGCTCCTCTCCTCACAGCCTGGGAGGCAGACAGAAAGAAAACAAGTTGTACGGGAAGGGTGTGCACAGTAGAGGGCTGCATGGTAAAACCATGTAAGGTCTGGGGGTATGTCCTGCTTTGGGGGCCGAGGGAATTCTTCATAGAAGAAAACAACATTTGAGTAGGTTCCCAATTAGCCAGGCAGGGGGAAGGGGACGAGCATCTGGGTAGACACACTGGCAAGTGCAAAGTCACAGAGACATCAAAGGGCGGGCATGTGGTGTGCCTGGCAGTCTGGTGGGACAACCAGTCCATGGGGCCGGTGGAAGCAGGTAACACTAAAAGACTGGGCCGGTCCAGAGTGGGGCAGCCTTGAATGGCTGCTAAGCAGGAAGACATGGTCCCGTATCCTTGGAACATGAATGGGTCCCTGTGTCAGTGGCTCTGTCTGCACTTTGGGGGTCTTTGAGCCACCTGGCCTCGGCTCCCGTAGGCTCTCCCTGCCAGGCACACACACTGCTCTGTGATGGGCACTGTGGTCTCTACTGCTCTGGCCAGACTTGTGTCCACACTGAGATGGCAAGGAGGTGAGGAGATGGCTGGTTGCCAAAGCGTCCAAGAGCTGACCCTCATGGCAGGCAGCCTGTGACCTGAGACCTGTGTGGACTCCAGGAGCAGGCCCATCTGGGCAGGAAGGGTCTGGCCTGCTGTCATCTCTGTTCTCATCTCTCCGGCCTTGAACCAGTGAGTTCTTCCAAGTGCGTTTATTGTAGCTACTCAAAGCAGATGCATTCATGTCCCCTGCCGGAGGAGGGGAGGCCTCCTTTTCTGGCCTGCCCGCTATCGTCACGGCTGCCCTGCTTCTTCGTGCAGAGCCCTGGTGCCTCGCTATCTCAGGCTTTGGGCTGTTACCTTTTATTACAAAACCTTCAGAAATTCTGCGAATCGTCTTGCCGGTTATACTCGCCACAGCCGCCTGCGTGAACCTCTGTGCCTGAACCACAAGGCGACCGCAGCGCCTCAGAGACTTCTGCTCTGCGCCCAGCCAGTGGCCCCTTCCCCTCTGCTCCCCCTGCTGAGCTGGGCTCCCCACACTTCCCCTTCTCTCTTTCTTTTTCTTATTCTAAATTTTAGAAACTGAGGTGAAGCACTGCAAGGCCCTGGAGGTGGGGTTCAGGGGATGGGAGGTGGGGGTGCAGGGTTTGGAGATGTGGAAGATGTGGGGTGTGGGAGGGATGTGGGTGGTAGATGTGGAGGGTGTGGGCGGGTGAGGGGTGAAACAAGGGAGAGCCGTTGAGGCTGGTCCAACAAGGGGGATGGAGTCAGAGCGGGCCTGAGGGACTGGGGAAGAAGGCTGAGCGGAGAGGAGGAGGGGTGCAGGGCGTGGGAGGCGGGGCAGTCTGCCTGCTGGAATGACCTATTCTTCCCGCTGAATTTCCTCTGGCTTCCAGACAGCACCTGCAGCCCGGGGCCTCTCAGGAAAGCGGGGAGTGAGGTGTGTGAGTGTGTGCAGAGTATGAGTGTGTGTGTTTTGACCCCCTGGTGGGCAGGGGGATGCAGGGCAGCGCTAAGGCACACGCCCAGGTCTCGGTCGGGGTGTGCACCAAACTGGGAAGCCGTACCTGCCCCATCGAGGAGCAGTGGGTCTCTTTGCTCAGTCACCATCTCTGGCCCGTCTTTCCATTTCAGTCCTCTGGTCCCAGCCTGGCTCAGGGGAGCCCTGTGGCTCAGGAAAGGCAACTCACGTCCTTTGAAAGCCCACTCTGTATCATGTGCTCTGCGGCTGCCTTTGGTGCTCACACAGCTCTGTGAGTTCTGTTAGCAGGTCTGCGGGACTAATGGGGAAGCTGAGTTTGCGAAGGGGAGAGGCAGTGGGGCTTGCAGATGGAAGCATGGCCTCTAGCCTAAGCTGCTGGAATGCTGACTTTTTGCTCATTAGATTAGAAGAAAGGGAACTTAGTCTCCCCGAGTGCAGTGCTCTCTACACAACAGGAGTGACAAGAGGCCTCCGTCACGGTGCTTCTGCAAACGTGCCTGGGGTGCTGGCGAAGCTCCGAGCACCGTGCGGGCACATGGTGCTCGGCAACGCCAGCACCAGCTGCTGGGGGGGGGGGCGGCTGGGACGTGTCCCAGGTCAGCCTGAGTCTCCAGCCATCGATGTGCAAGCTGCGAGACCTTGGACAAGCCACTTTTCTCGGGCCTCAGTTCCCTTTATTGTAAAGCAGGGCTATTTCTTTACAAGGTGGTTATGAGACTCAAGTGGGTTAGAAGAAGTGAAAACATTTACGAAATTGTGAAAAGTAGTATGCAGAGTTAAGTGCTAGCTAGTGTTTAATGTGTTCTTGGTCTGTGTGTTGGGACAAGTCAGTGTTCACTTTGGGATTTAAAATAGAGAACCCTACCCCGACTCCCTGGAGAAGCAGATCAAGGGATGGACCAACGCCCCACACACACACACACGAGAGTTGGGGGACGGGGAGTGACGGTGTGGACACTCGCTGTGTGCGCAGCCTCAGGATGCATTTCAGAGACCCCAGGCCCCAAGCCTGTGACTAGAAACCTGGGCCTGTTTGTTTTACAGCACCCGCCCCCACCACTGATGGAAGTGAGTGTTCCCTGGGTGTTGGGGGACCTAAGCTGCAAGCATTCCTGGCGTCCGCCTGCCCTTCCTCTCCCGCTCTCTTCCAAGCCTGTGTCCACAGCATGACCCCTGTTGTGTGAGGAGGCTGCCTTCTTCTGCCAGGGCGGGGACACCGGGACACAGAACATTCCAGGCAGAGGAGGGGAGGGCGTGTCTCTCTCCACCGCATGCCACAGGCTGCCTCTAGGCCCCACGGCAGCTCTGCTTCTGTCCACAGTCCTACAGAAACTTTGAAGCTTTGAACTTCTGAACTTTGAAGTTTCTTGATGCCAGAGCTCAACCCAGTCTCAGGAGCGAGATGAGCAGAGGACCCAGATCCTGTCTCTTCCTCTGCCCCCCCCCCGACACCAAGCCCCGAGCCCAGTACCTTTTCTCCCCCTTTTACACAACAAAAGTGTCTGGCATGTCAGCAGATATCAAGGATCCAGAAGAACATGGGTGGGGGACATCATCTGTCCAAACAGTGTCCTCACTCAGGCTCGGCAGTCCCCCACTGCCATGCTGCGTCCCTACAGAGACGCTGAGAGATAGATAGTATTACCCTGGGTTATGGATGAAGACGTTGAGGCTCAGAGAGGAAAAGCTGGACCCAGGATGTCATCCAGTGAGTAGCCACAGTGTGTGGCAGATGCCGGGCTGTTAGGTGCCACCCTGCTCCTGGAAGCCAAGGGGTACAGAAGGTCTGATGGTCAGGGTGGGCTGCGGGCGGGTGGTGGGGTCTTCTGTGTCCTTTCCCCAGCCATGCAAGCATTGGCTGGTACACCCCAGCCTACTTTGCAAGCCCTCAGGTGGGCCCACCCCAACCCTGGGATTCATTATTCCTGTCTTTGAGAAAGTCAAGTGACTCGCCTTTCGCAGAGCCCCAGAGGCAGCCCGAGGTTTCGGTGGACTTCCTGTGCTTGCTTCTCAGTGACCAGGTGGCGTTAGTCTGGTCTGCAGAACTCCCTCCCATCGCTTCCGTCCTCCCATTCCTTCCCCTTACCGTGTTCCGAGTCTCAGATGGGAAATGCCCAGGAGACTGCTCCTCCCTTCCCCACCTTCTCCCCTGCCCTTTGTTTCTGCACCTCTTGTGCCACAGCAGCCAGTTTAGCATAAGAAACCAAATTAATTTTCATGCTCCAACTCTAGGTGTAAGTGCCTTTATTAATAATTTAAAGCACATTTATTTATGCAGTTTGATATTTTTCAAGTTCAGAGAAGCAATTAAGGTTCTGCCCAAGTCGCCCTGGAGACATCTCCTTCCCCAGGGTGGCCAGGGGACAGAGACTCTCGGGGCACGGCTGGCCACCCCTCCTCAGCCCTTGGCCTACTGCCCCTTTGAGACACCAGCTTTTGAAATGGAAAGAAGTACATTGATTTCCTTGGGCCCATCTCAAGAAAGGCCCATTAATTTCTTTCTCAGAATTGCTCTGGATCATCAAACTTGGAGACCTACAGAGGTCCTAGCCACTAAGAGTTTCTTCTCTTAACTGGTTCCCAGAACACTGTCATCATCCAAAAGCCACTTCTTACTCCCCCCTGGTGAGCCCTTTCTTATCTCTTAAGGGTCACCTTCCCGTGGGAGAGGAGAGCTGGGCTGGCACATAGAAACTGAGGAGTCTGGACACCTTGGCCCACTTCTGTTCCTTGGCCCACCTCCTTTTCATCATCTAAAAAAATACAAACAAACAAGAAAATAATCTTTACCTTAATGGGCTTGCTGCGAAGATTGAGCAGGAAGATCACAGGGGAAAGCACTCAGCGGGCTCTACCCACCATCTCTGTCAGAGGGAGCCTCCCCAGGCCTTCGCTCGGGCTGTGCCCCTGCCGGAACGCCCTTCCTCCCCTGTCCGCACCTCACCGCCTTCAGGCTTTGTGATGAAGACAGTTCCTATCCCCTTATTGCCTGCTGCTAGCTAAAGAGCTTTGGCATAGCTGCTATCATTTTGTCATCAGTAACAGTATTTGAGGCAGAGACGGAATATGTGTTCCCAGTAGATGTGACTTCCAAGAGCCAGATTAGACGTCAGAAATGTCCTCTGTATCCCTGGCTGACCACCCCAAGCCCTGTGTACCAGGGACTCTGTGAGATGCTATGGGGTGTGGGTGGGGCACACCAGGATGACCTAGGTTTTGTCCAGGGTCTCACAGACTGGGGTGGACGAGGCAGCGGTACCCCTAGGACCCTGCCCTGCTCAGCCTGGGCTGCACATTGAGAAACAGACCCAGAGTCCAGGGTCAAGCCTGCTTGTGAGGTCTTGGGCACATTTTATCATTCTGGGCCTCAGACTCCAAGGTCAGATCTTGCCCACCCACGCTCTCCCAAAGAGTGGGACCCGGAGCTGTCCCGTCTCCCCTCTCCCTTGTTCACACCTGTGACGCGTCCGCAACCTTGTTGATTTCGTGTCTCTGGGAGACACTGCTCCTCTTCCTCTTCCCACTGCCACATCCTCTAGAGCGGCACCATCTCATGGGCATGAGGGCAACAGCCCCAAAGGTCTCCTGCTGTCATCTCTGCCCCCACCAAGTCCTTCTCCCACCTGCCTGCCAGGACAGCTTTTTAAAACCCAAACACCTTCTCCCCACAAAGATGTATTTGAAAGCTCAAGGGTTCCTTGTTGCCTCAGGATCAAGGCCAAATGTTTTATCATGTCTTACAGCTCAACACATGGTGTGGCCCCTGAGACAACCCTGGCAATTGGGTCTCCTGTTTCTCCTCTGCTTTAATGTCACACTGGCCACACTGGTCTTTCTCCAGGTCCTAGAATTCACCATGTACCTCCCTATGGGCCTTTCCTTCTGTTGTGTCCCCTCCCTACACCGTCTGCCTGTTCAATGGCAGATCACTGTTCCTTTCTCAGGGACCCTCCAGAATAAGCCAGTTCTGCCCCCTTATCAAAAGCTTCCTTGTCACCCCTTTCTCGTCTTCCACAGTGCTCATCCAGGTCTGCGCTTCTGTGTCCGTGTTGTGATTATTTCACCACTGCCCACATCCTCCACCAGTAGCTAGTATACTGCATGCGATCAGACGTCTTATCCGTCTCACTCTCCATTGCGCACCTGGCACCTCACTCGGTAAACGGCATGCAGTCGGTGCTCGATGCACACAGGTGACCATGTAGATGGCAACGGCGTGAGTCAATTGAGGCCTTTGGGTTGGTTACACTCCACAGCACTTCCGCGGTGCACAGGGACAGCTCCCGAGCCCTGCAGCAGGGGAGCGGCCCTGGAGCGCCTCCTTGGTGCCCCTGCCGGCACTTCAGATGCGGTGCAGGAGCGGGGTGGGGAGGGAGGCGTGGAGGCAAGGCCCTCACAGGTTCGGGGAATGTGGGCTGCAGTGATGTGGGGACTGGGGGCACAGTGTCGTGTTTGACCTGGGAGACCGTGTCACTGGGGAACGGCACCAGGTGGGCAGGAGGGCTGGGTCTCCACACCGGCGCCTGTGTCTCTGAGCTGCCTCTCAGAGCCTCGGTGTGTCACCTGTAGCTGGGATAATTTCTGCCTTCCACATGGGCGTGAAAGTCCAGGACACTGTCCCACTCAAGAGGGCCTCGCCTGGTCCTTTTTTGCCTCTGCTCCTCCCATTATTGTTCTCCAAGGTCAAGTGAGGGCACCAGTGAGGTGAGGCCTGGCACAGGATGGCAAGGGGCGGCTGGCTGGGCCCGCCTGGCTTCAGCGCCTTCCCAGCACACTTAGCAGCGGCAGAGATGATCTCATTTACTTGCCGTTGCCTTACCTCCCCCAAGAAGAATGTCTACTCTGAGAGCCAGAGTTCTCCCTCGTCCTGCTTACTCACCTCGGTGCCAAGCAGACTCTCTGGCTAGTCATAGACTCTAGTAAATGACAAGTAGCAGTACAGGTGGAGGGTGGGGGACAAGGAAAGACAAGAGGTGTGACAGGAGGTTGTCCCTGGGGCAGCCCTGGGTGGGGTCCCTGGGTCGTGCCAGAGGCAGGGCAGGCACTCACTGAGCAGAGGGCCGGGGTCGCCAGGTCTGGGAGAAGAGCTGCCCCACAGAGGTGGCCCATGAGGCTGGAGTCTGGCTAGATAGTGGTGGCAGGGGAAGGACCCGCAAACACAAGCTCTGCCGGCTGACATGGCTCACACTCCTGCCTTTACGCGGGTGCCTTCCTTCGGGTGTGTTATTCACGCTCTTGGAGCTCCTATTCCTCCCGAGGGACAGGAACACAGAATTGCGTTGGTTCATTTGTGGCCTGTCCCTCTGCCTTCTACAGAAGCCCTCCCGGGAAGGGCCACGTACAGGTGTGGGTGGGTGCCGGTTTCCCAGGAAGGAGAAGCTTGTTTTTACTTTGCTAACATTCGGGCTCTGGTCTAATGGGCCTTTAAAGCTACATCTCATGGACTTCTGAAACTTACTGGGGGAAGAAGGAGGCTGGGGGCCTTTCCCTGTGCAGAGTTGAAGCGGTGAGTGGGAGGCCTGGGCAGAGACAAGCAGGGGTGGGGAGGGGTGGGGTGGGCATCCAGAAAGGGCTGAGGGTGCAGAGTCACAGACCCCCAGCCCGTCTCTCTGGCTGGGTCCCTAGTGAGACTGTGGTCCCACAGAAGGTAGGCCCAAAATCTGGGTCCTAGACTGGTTTCCCCTGGGAGATGGTTACATCCTACTGCCCATCCCTCATCTGGGAACACGAATGGGAACACCACCCCACCCACCTCAAGGCTTCCTGGACTAAACTGCTCAGCTGTCCCCAGTGGACACCTCCCCAAAAGATGCTCTGGATGCCTGCCAGCCCAGGGGCCATGGAACTCCAGTGCCTCCCCAGTTGGGGTGGGAGGGGCAGACCCGCCACGCACATGTGGACGCCGGAGTGGGAAGTGTGTCCTGGTAGAACACTCTTCCCACGTTTCAGCTAATGTGGTGCTCTGTGCCTCTGAACCATCGTTCCCAAAGGTCTCTGTCCTGGAGCCAGAGTGACCCCGGGCACGGTGCACCTTCTCACAGACTCTGTCTGAAACCCGGGGCAACGGTCTCCAATCTGCGGAGCTGTGGAAAGGGAGAAATGAGGCAAATTACAGGGCTAGTTGGCAAGAAGTGCAAGAACATCTTTCTTGCCCCCTCACCCCCAGACCCCTGGCTGGGGGTAGGGTGCAGGGCAACTCAGGCCCATCCCGTGTGCCAGTTCTCACCCGTGGCAGGCTGGCTCTGCAGGGCCCGGGAGTTCCCAGGCACTCTCCCTGCCTTGCCTGCCTGGAACAGCAGCCAGGGAAGTGCGGATGCGTCTCTGACATCCTCCTGCTCAGGGAAGCCACCCACAGACAGCGGCACAGGACCTGAGCTGAGCAGCCTTCTCATCTGTCCTCATTTGCCAGCTCCCACAGGCAGACACTGGGTGGGCTCCAGGCACAGTCAGGACAATGGGAAGAGAGCCTGGTTTGCAGGGGGCTCAGCCACGGAGGAGGACCCCCAAGCCGGGACCTGGGTCTCTGCTAAGGCGTGTTAAAGCCCAGCCCTGTGGCCCTCGGTCTCTCCTGAGCGCTTGGCTGGGGACATGGCCCAAACGTACCTAGAAACATAAGGTGACAAAGCTGATGGGGTGAGGGGGCTATCACTGAGTTTGTAAAGTTGAGGCATCTCATTGTTTGTATGGGGAAACTGAGGCCCAGAGTCACACAGCACAAAGGACCAAAGCTCAGATTCATTTCTTCAACAAACACTGTTCAGAACCACCCGCAGACCTGGTACTGTGGTGGGGTACGTGGATGACAGAGACCCAGGCCCCACCCACTGGCTGGGGGGACAGTGTTCCTGATCTCTCGTCTGGTCTTCCAGGGCACATGGAGGCATGAATCTGGGTGACCAGAGTCTGGGCAGTGAGCGGCTTGGTCTCACGGCTGAGTCTGGCCGTCCTCCAGGGAGCCCGCTGCTTGATGTCCCACACAGCCCTGGGCGTGCCGCAGGTCACGGCCGCAACCCGGGGACTTGGGGGTCGCCGGGGAGCACCGCCCAGGCCTGCCTTTTGCGCTCCTCTCTGCCATCTGCAATCTCTCTTGAGAAGTACAGACAGTGTTTTAAGAAACTGGATTGACCCCTCTGACCCCACCAGGAAACCCACGATCCATGCTACTTGGGCTGGTTTCACCCTCCTCCTTGCATTTTCCAAGTATGAAGTGCTTGGCTCATTTGCTGACTCACTTAAGCCTCTCCATTGTGTAAGATTTAGGGAATGGGGAGGCCTGGGGCTGTTTTATATCTCCCTCATTCCTGTTAAGCCCTGGCGTTTCCTCTCATACAAGCGGTACTGGATTTCTCCAGGAAGACAGCTGGAACCTGCTCAACAGCAGTTCCCACACTCAGTCCAGCTGGCTGACGCCCACAGGTCGGGACGACAGGCAATGCCCGGGTTGCCCTTCTGCTCACACTGCATTTCCAGAAGGTGGTCATCTGCAAGTGAGCCCCTGTCCCGAGCACAGCACTGTGCAAGGGGCTTGGGGGAGGTAGTCGGACTGACCTCAGTGAGATGATTGAGGCAGAAGGAGGATGTGCTGGTAAATGGTTAACCACCAGCTTTCCCCAGGGGAAAATATACTCAGCTATAGCGTTTGCAAATTCCTATGGTATAAATAGTACCATTGTGGCTGAGGTCAAGGGACCAATGGGACATCTTCGGAAGAGATGCACAGAATCAGGTCTTGAGAAGAAGCAGAACCTGGCTCCAGCATAGCCCATGGCAAGGAAGTTTGAAACATGTCCTAAAGTAGAAGAATAAATGCAATTCTATAATCCCTGAACAGGGGAGCGATTCCTTCTGACTGAGCTTCCCGGGGAAGCTTCAAGGAGCAAGTGGTATTTGGACTGGGCTGGAGGAAGCCTAGGGCTTTCTCTGGGGCAGTCGCACAGGGAGGTCCCCCAGCCAGAGATAGCAGCCCAAGCGGAGGAAATGTAGACCCGCCCGGCACATTGGAGGACCGGTGCCCTGTGGCAAGACCACGCAGACTAGATCGCAGCGGGCCTTCCAGACTTCGCTAAGGACTTTGTCCTTTATCTTATCAGGAGACAGTGTGGGGGAGACATTGAGGCATCTTAAGAGAGTGACATTGTAAGATATATTTTGTTGTGTTTTTTGAATCCTGACTTTCTTATTTCTTCTAAAAAATTGTGTATGTTCATTTCAAAAACAAATTGACCCATGCATGCCTTTTTAATATCAGGTGAACATCTTCTCAACAGGTCTTCACAAATATGCACAGACAAAAGTTTAGACAAATATAATAGGAATATATGAAATAAATTAAAAAAATTAGAGAATAAAGAGAGACAGGAATTAACTGATCTCTCTTCTTACATTGGGTGTTGTTAGAACTATATGTGATGTTTGGTGCTGTGGCAGCCCTATTGTAATCATGAGGGAAGCTAGCCTACAGTGAATATACTGATGATGATGGAGTGAGAAGACAGAGAAAATATGAGTTTTGGTGATGTAGGGTACATATAGACTATCATATAGACTATCGTATAGAATGGTTCACATATGCTTCCCTATCTACCTAGACTCTGAATTCTCAAGGCTCAAACTGGGTCATGCTGAAGCAAGCATGATGTAGTATTCAAGGCTTAGGCTTTGGATCATACAAACCCATATTTGAACTAGAGCTCCTTAGGGGAGATTTGCTTAATCTCGTAGTGGCTCAATTTTCTCATCTCTGAAATAGGAATAATTAACTTGCTTGCAGAAATGTTGTGAGCATTACATTAGATAACATACAAAGTTTCTGCCGCAATGCCCAAGACAGAAGGCACTCCAAAAATGACTGGGACCGACACAAGGAGACCTGAGAAAATATTAGGCATGCCACTGGGTGGGGAAAGGCATTGTACTCTATCTCCAGTCCTTCCGGCAAGACTGAGCGAGCTCTGGGCTGCGGAGTTCCAGCTCGGACACGGGCAGAATAATT
This sequence comes from Tonatia bakeri, assembly GCA_004024845.1. Classification (NCBI taxonomy): domain Eukaryota; kingdom Metazoa; phylum Chordata; class Mammalia; order Chiroptera; family Phyllostomidae; genus Tonatia; species Tonatia bakeri. Next base: position 150,673 of record PVIA01001739.1, read on the forward strand.
CTGATCAAGTTTCTTCACGTCTGAGTATCAGTTTCCTTAGCTGTAAAATGGGCATGTTAAACAGAGGATTAAATGAGAGCAATGCCCAGCACTAGTTTCCTTCCTCCTCCTCTTCTCCCCCGCAACGCGCAAGTATTCTCCGGTGTTCATTCTCTCTCCCCGCCCCAACTCTGCCCCGCCCCACTCTGCCCCGCCCCACTCTGCCCCGCCCCCACTCTGCCCCGCCCCCCACTCTGCCCCGCCCCATACCTTTCTTAGCCTCAGAACCTTTCATCTTTTAGGAAACTTTTTATGAGGATGTGGATTTGAGGAGAGTGCCCTGTCTACCGGTAAGGCCATTTGATTCCTATCATGAGTTCTTTGTCTTTCTCTGAATTTGCTTCTCAGATGTGAGACCTCCAAACAATGGGCATTGTTGTTAAAAGGAAAACTACTTTCTGGGGACAAATACTTGAAAGTGTCATTACTTATTAGATACACATCTAGTAAATAATCTAGTAAATAATTGGGCATGTGCTGCTTTCAATATCAAATGCCCCATTTCTGCAGATGGGCAGGACAGAGTCGGGCAGTGCAGGGGTCAGGAGAGGGAAAGAAAGCCGGAAGCTGAGGACTTCCTTTCCATTTACCTGGCCCAGGGCAGGGGCTGTGTCGCCGCTGGGCAGGCTTTGGCTGGGACGGGATGGGAGGTGCAGAAAAAACAAAAAGCAGGCCAAGGGGACTGGTTGGCACTCCGTTTGGGCGACAGTGAGTGCATTCCAAGCCTCGCCGTCCCACACTGGCCTCCTGGGACTGTCGCTGTGGCCTCGCCGTCCCACACTGGCCTCCTGGGACCGTCGCTGTGGGCCTCTCCTTCACGTCCCAGTCCCCGTCCTCCTCCTCTGACCTGTTCCGAGTAACTAGACTCGAAGTATGTCTCCGGTCATATCTCTCTTCTCAGGTCCTGCTCCTGCTTGAAGAGGTCCCTGCTTCCACTCTGCCTGTCTTACTTTGCCTGCCTGGCTTTCCTGCGGATCAGGATCAATATTGGATCAGGATCAACATTTGGCTCTGTACAGCAAGCACGCAGCTGACAGCACGACTTCCATGCCCTTCTGAGCGGCGTCGCCCTGGAAACCACCATGTCGGCCCGGCCACAGAGCCGGAGCCTCGTCTTCAGAGGCAGCGTCTGTGCAAGGCCTCGGCCTTAAGTTCCTCTCTCCGATCTGCTTTTTACTCCTTTTCCCAACCTGTCCCCTTCCTTTCCTGATTTTTCTCTCCACTGCACCTTCCTTGGCTTCTTGGGCTGCATCTTCAACCCTGCTTGACTGTCTTTGACCTTGGCTTTTCTCCTGGCAGGTGGTTGGACTTCTCACCTGGCCGGGCATCGGCTCCTTCCTGGAGCCCCGACTGGGAGCCTGTGCAGGCTGCGCCCATGAGCCTGGGCAGCATTTGTGAACTGGGGGAGGGGCCCAGACACAGTCCACTGAGGACTCACTTTCTGTGGGGGTGGAGAGGCTGTTCAGGGAACAGTAAAGTTTCACAGAGGAATAAAATGTTGCCCTTGAACTCTGGCAAATAGCCAGAGGCTAGTCAACGATGACATTTTATCCTTAATTGATTTATCAGATTAGCCTTAATGGAATCCAGAGGAAGCTGGAGTGAGCCAGGAAGTGATTACAATAGAAGAAATCACACTCCAGGATTCCCTTTGATCTTCAAACAGCCTCCATGGGAGGGATTGTTTCCATTTGCCAGCCTGGCAAGCCAGCTCAGAGAGGCTGACTGACTATTCGGAGGTCACCCAGCACCCAGCACCCAGCAAGTGGCGGAGAGGGTGCAGACCTGAGTTTTGAGAGCCCTGCCAGCCATCGCATGCTCACCGCTGATACTACGCCAACCTCAGGGCATCTGCGGTCGACTCACGCCCTGAGCAGCCTTTGGAAGACTGCGGGGCCGCCCTTCCCACAGGACTCCCCCCTCACTGCATCACCTTCCTGCCTGTCTGCCTTGGCCCGGGGCGAAGGGGAGCTGGTGAGTTCTCTGCGCAAATGCCTTCCAGGGTCGCGTGGGGAAAGGACATTGATTTATGATCAAAAAGGAGAAGGGGAATGCAGGGGTGGGTGGGCGGTAAGAGATAGAACCAAAAAGAATAAAAAGAACCCCTAAGCCTTAGACAGCCTCCTCTCTGACTCCTGGGTCTGAGAAACGAAATCAAATGAGCAGAAATCATCTTGAGCCCGGGTGTGCCTTGCAGGGCAGAACTGAATTAAAAACTTATTGATTTCCCTGGTGATTAACAGGCCCCGAGCGTGTGAGGAAGGGTGGGCAGGTCAGGCAGTGGCTTGAATGGCCTCCCAGCCCACCGGGGTCCCCCTGTTGCCTCTGTGTCACCTCCGAGTCCTGGCGATCTCTAATTGGCCTGATGGGCTGTGATTGGAAACCAGAAGATCCAATTAGCAGGAATCTCCTCTGACCTCCCGTTTGGGGTTGTAGGAGACAAGGTAATGACTGGAGACAGAGGGAAGAAAAAAACAAAACTAAAAATAAAAATAGAAACTATCAAGAGCAGAGACCTAAATCTTTTTGGCTCCCTGATTAATAACCCTGTCATGCCGATCACAAGCTCTAAACAGCAATGCTGGTTGCAGCTGAATTTTTTATACTTTCTATTAATCTTTAATGATAGCTTGGTCACCTAGTCTCTTTTATCTTGTCAGATAAATGTATGGTTAACAGGATAATGAGATTTCTAAAGCCCCATTCCAGCTCCCAGCTATCTAGTGCATGCGGTGACCTCTGACCTGCGGCAGACAGCGGCACCAGGGTGCTCATAATTGGTAGGTGTGCTGGGAATGTATTGGAAGCTGACGGATGGTTTAAACTTTGATTTGAGGTCAGTGAGGTCACGGAGCTCTGGAAGACCAGCTCGGTTTTATTACCAGCTGCCTCTGATGGGGCTATAATTAGATTTAGCTATTGCTTTATTAATAAGTAATGGCTTCCCCTGTCGCTGTGGGTGGGCAAATGTATTCCTTAGATAATTTGAGGACGCTGGTCTGGCTTTATTAATAAGAATATATCATATGCATTTGGCCAGGGCCAGACACCCATATGGATTTCTGGACTTTGGGGGAACGTTATCCTTTTTACCTATTTGCAGTATTGAATAGGTTGGCTGTGCCTTGCACCATCCACCCGCACCTCGGTCCTCGAGCTCTCTGCTGTCATAGGGAACCTCGATTTGCCCCGTTCCCCAGGGACGTAGGAGTGAAGAAACATGTAAATTATTTCATTCAGCTGTCCATCCACTCATCCGCATCCATCATCCCCTCATCTGCTCAACCACGCGGTACCCAATCAACGCTAGTTTTAGCCACAGGGGATTCAGGAAGGGGTTAAAAGAGAGTTAAAGACCTAATCCCCGCCTTAAGCTTCACAAGTAAACAAGCAGTTGACAATCAAGGCAGGGCGAGTTAAGAGTTTTAAGAGAAGCGTGAGCCCGGTGCTGGACAGTGTGAGGAAAGTACTGAGCACTGGACCTGACACATTAAAAATGTCCGTATTTGGGTGGTAGTTCTTAAAATTACTCATATTTTGTAGAGAAGGGCTGGGTACAGGAAGGAGGTAGACTTGAAGGAAAGGCTGAAAAGTTTCTTGAATGTTTAAAAATTTTGGGAGTTCCTCCCATTCATCCCTATGATGTTAGGGACTAGGAAAAAATTAGGAAGAAATTGGGGGAGAGGGGAAGAGAAATAAAATGGAAGAGGAAGAAATTTAAAGATCACTCATTGGTACTAAACTCTAGTTATTTAATTACTTCAACAACTGTCCACCGACTGCCCACTGTGTGTCAGCCTGTCCCGGCCACTTTCCCCACTGACCCAGAGACGGCCCAGTGAAGGGAGGCCTCATTTGGTTGTGCCCTGCTTTACTGCACTTCACAGATGCTGCATTTTGCTTCCACAAATTGAAGGCAAGACCCTCCACCAACAATATGATTATGACTCGCTTTACTGCGGTGGCCGGGCCCCAAGCCCTCAATGTGTCCGGAGCGTGCCTCTGTGGAGCTTGTGGATGGACCTGCGAGTGGCAGAGCTCGCTCCCACCACGGCAGCTGTGCAGAGCCAGTCCTGAGGCCCAGCCCGAGCAAGGCCAAGGCCGTGCCCGGGAGGAGCACCCGATGGTTTGGGTGAGCACTTCCTCTTTTATCTTTCTCACCGAAAAACCCTGCAGCTGGCGAGTGGAATGATGATGCAAACCTAGAATAATGCCCTCTTCTTTATTGTGCTTCAGGTCTGTAATCTGCTGTGGGGGCAAAATCAATAACCAGTACAACACCAACACAAACCACACAAAAAGGAGCGCGCGCGCGCACGCGCACACACACACACACACACACACTCACACACTCACACACACACTCTCGCTCACACAGGAAATCACTCCTTGGAGGCACAGCTTGCCCAAAAGAGGAAGGAGAGGACAAAGAAGTCATCTGGAAGCCAGAGTCCCTGGGTTCAAGTTTCACTTTCCCCACTGTTCACTTCCGATTTTAAGCAAGTCGCATTTTGCCCCGGAACTTCAGGATTCTCACCAGCGACAACACGACACACACACTGGCGGAGCTCCCCGGCGCCATGCTGGCGGCCTGACCAGTCCGGCGCACGTGCGGCGGCTATGGGACGAAGGCTCTGAAACCGGGGCGGCTGGGAGGCTGAGCTGCGGAGGGCTGTGTCGGCTGCCTGTTGACGCTCTGACAAACCACTGCACATTCAGCGGCTCAGAGCAACACAAATGCGTTCTCGTACAGTTCTGAAGGTCAGAATGCAGGAGTGAGTGTCGCAGGGTAAATCAAGTGGTCACGTGGCTGTTCCTCCGCAGGGCTCCAGGAGGGAGTCTGTTCCTTGCCTCCTCTGCTGCTAAGGCTGCGGCACCCTCCGCTCAGGTGCGCTTCTGCAGTCGCTGCTTTTGCCCTCACACGGCTTCCCCTCTTCTGTCGTGTCTCCCTCTCATAAGGACGCTGCTGATGGCCTCGAGCCTACCCAGGAAATCCAGGATGATCTCCCCATCTCAAAACCCTCATTTCATCACATGGACAGTCTCCTTTGCATGTAAGGTGACATTCACAGATTGTGAGGATTAGGATGTGGATATTTTGGGGAGACTTTTCAGTCTTCTTCAGAGACAGACGGAGGCACTCAGAAGGGAGGTAGGTACTTTTGCGGAGCAGAGGGCAAGAGGCAGGGAGCCAGCACCGTCCTCACCCCAGAAGTCTGAGGGAAGGTGCTGCAGCAGCGAGGCCCCGGGCTTTGGGAGTGGCCAACACTGGGCTTGTCTTTCTGCTCTGCCCATCACCAGCTGTGTGGTCTTGGACAAGTTAACTGACATTCCTGCATCCCTTTCCTTATTTTTAAGCCCGAGAAAGTGATAGCTCACTGCCATAGCTCCTGTAACGATTGGCAGTGACCTCTGAAGCATGTGGCACTGTGCTTGGCACATAGCACCACACGGTAGCTGCGGGTGTTACCATGAACTCCCTGTGGGTGTCGTGGAGTGCAGGCTGCTGTAGCAAGATACCATAGATGGGCGGCTTAAACTACAGACATTGATTCCTCACAGTTCTGGAGGCCGAGGAGTCCAAGATCAAGGTGCTGGCACGTTCAGTTCTTGGTAAGGCTCTCTTTCTGATGTGTAGACAGCTGCCTCCTTGTTGTGACCTGACACAGTGGGGAGAGTGCTCTGGTCTGTCTTCCTTTTAAGGGCACCGATCCCATCATGGGGTCCCTGACCTCAGGACCTCACCTAACACTCTCACCTCCCAAGGGCTGACCTCCCAGTACCGTAACACTGGGGGGGGGGCTTCCCCACATAGATTGGGCCACTGCCGTGGTGAATGAGAGCGCCGATGGGGGCGATGCTGGCACCCAGTGGGGCACCCCCGTCAGCAGGTCATGGAGGCAGCAAGGACAGGCCGCTTCCCCACGCTGCTCAGCTCTGACAGAACAGAGCTGTGCAGGCAGAGCCTTTGAAGGGGAAGCACTTTTGGCAAAGTGGTGACAGTGAGGAACCTGACAAGGGGGTGCTTAGGGAGCAGGGTCCCTCTGGGCCTCAATTTCGGGAAACTGCAGTCAGGTGGCAACGCAACCCCGGGGCAGGGGCCCAGCGCTGGGCTCGCCTCAGAACTCTAAAAGTCTTCTCTCGCCCACCACCTCTGGGTGCACCCCTCCTGCCTTCCAGACCTTTCGGAGGCCGAGAACAGGTCCGCATGGTGAGCGGGCTCTGGAGCCGGTCTGCTTGCACTTGATTCAAACTCTACCACTTACGGATTCTGTGACCCGGGGAAGCTGCCGCACTTCTCTGTGCCTCAGTTTCCCCACCCGAGCATATTCTGGCAGTCACCAAACACTGGAGTGCCGCGAGGGCTCCGTGGGGTGATGCAGTCATCAGAAGGGCATTTCAGGGTGCCGCCCGAGACTCCCCAGATGACAGTCTTCATGCTCCGCTCCCCCAATCCCTCCCACATCCACCCCAGGGGAGGCGACTGAGTCGGAGGTAGGCCACCGCCTAAATGAACCAACTTCCAGATCAGTTTATTACCAAAGCACAGTATAAATGTTGTCTTTATGCTCAATAAACAGTTCCTTAGCTCTACAAAATGAAACATTCCTTTCATTATGAAACGGAGGGGCCATTTATCCCGTGTCTTAAGTGGTATAAATAGACCGCGTGGCAGTCAGCAGAAGGGGGATGACACTGTTTGTTTTCGCTGGCTCAGGATGGGCTGACACAGCGTGCGCCAGGGGACCGAGCGTGGCTCCTGGAGGGGACCTGCAAATCCGTCATTCTCGCCAGGAACAAGGTGCTCGGCATATGTTCTCAGTCTCTGCTTGCCAGGCCCAGGAGGCGGGGAAATGTCGGGATTCCACCTGGCACCTTGAGGAGCCATCGCTGAGCTTAATCTGGAGAAAGGTCTCCCCAGGGAGGAGCTGATGGACTTGGGCCACCTATGACCCCGTCTGAACCCCCGCCAGGATCAGCTATTACGTGGGCACTCAGGCACAAACTTTCTCGTGACTTCACAGCCCAGAAAGCTGCCCAGGTTGCTGTGGCTGGGCTAGAGGCAGAGCCTGAAGATCAGGGTTCGAGGCCAGGCTCCGCGGCCAGGCTCCACTCTCCTGATCTGCAGGACACCTGGCAGATCCTCAGCTCTCTGGCCCCACCTCCCATTTCTGCAATGGGGAGGCCTGCCTTGCTTGCTGTGATTGAATGAGAAAGTACACCTATAGGTGGTAAGCTTTGCACAAATATACCCTGATTTTTCTAGAGAGGAAACGCACTTCCACAGAGAGAGAGAGTTAGCGGCTCATGGGAGATCCCAGGTCGGACCCAGGTCTCCTGATCCCTAGTCAGGTGTTCTTTTGGGTTAAGCATTGTCTCTGGAAAAAACAGGGACCGTTGGTGGGTCACACGGACTGCAGACTCCAGCTCCAGGGTGGGGCGCTATTCACATGGATGACGTGGCGGGTGGTGCCCCTCAGGAGGGTGAGTACGCAGCTGCACATCTAGCCCCCGGGGCTTGCTGACAACCTCCGCTCAGAACGAATGTGTTTCTAGCAAGAGGCACACTGGCCCGCTTTAGCACACCTGAGTGTCTTCCCTGGCAGAAGAGAGCAGCTGTCAGAGATGAAATCGGAGACATCGCATGTATTGGGGTCTGAGGATTGAAAGTGTAGAATGTGGGACTCAGCCTGGGTCGAGGGCTCTGCAGAGCTGAAGGGCACATTGACCTCACAAGCACCGGCACAGGGAACAGGAGTTGGAAGGATCAACAACAGGAAGTGGTGAGCACTGAAGTCAGACAGCTGGAAGCGTCTCTCAGAAGAGAGCTGTGAGCAAGTCACTTTGTCTCTTTAAAACTCGCTGTTTTCATCTGTCCAATGGGTATAACGGTGCCTTGCTGCTCTGAAGAGTAGAGGCTAGACTGGAAGATCCCTGCTGGGCCACTCCAGCCCCAGAGTCACCCCCGAGTTGTACCGGCAGCAGAAGTCATTCCCTTCCCCGCTTTGGCCAAAGGGTGGGTGGGAAGCTGTACGCATTTTAGGATTCTGTCTTACTGGGGAGGCTGAGAGCCCCAGGCAGGGGTGGGGAAGCAGTGAGCTGTGGACACTGGGGCCACCTCAGGGCCTGGGGAGTAATTAGAACAGAAGGGAGGGTTCCTTCACAAACCTTGGAGGGCCAAGTTTTCATGCCATTGATCTGGTGGGCAAACTGACGCCCACATCTGGGTTCTGATCTGAGTGTTGGGTGGTGTGTGTATGTTGGGAGAGTGGGATGCCGAGGTGTTTCCAGCACCTCTGCAGGCCCGGGTTAAGGTTCAGTGAAGGAAGATGCTTATAGTGACTGACCCTCCAGAGGTAAACCACTTGCTGCCCACCTAGGCAGGAGACTGGAACTGCCCTAGATATTTCAAGTGGATTTAATGCAAGAAATTGGTTATAAGGGGGCTCAAAGACTCAGAGGGCAAAAGGAAATGAAGGTTCTTAGCTCTTGAGCAGGAAGCTGCCTTGGCCCTGGGTGTCCTCATGCAGCCCAGGTGCCCTGTTGGGGCACTGACCCCCAGGGGGGACCTTGGGTCTCGTCTCCTGCTCGTGCTGCTGGAACCACCTCTGCTGCTGCTGGAGCCCCCAGGGCGGCAGCTGCCCTCAGGCACCTGGCCCCTGCCTCTGTTGGAGGCACTGCCAGGAGCAGATAATTGCCTTTTCCCTCTTCCACTCTTGCCCCAGTGTCTCCCATTGGCTGAACCTAATGCGAAGCCAGCGGCAGGAGAGCCTGGGAAATGTAGTCTTTAGATATAATTCTGGGGAGTCAGGACCAGAGAGCAGGGCACTGAGAGCCAACACACACGGTTGGACATGTGTACCTCCTTTGTTCCCGAATGGCCAGAGGTGATCGGATTTAAAGGTTAATTCTGAATCCAACAACTTTTTGAATGGGGGTAGCACAGGTCTGTTTTGTGCACGAGGCCCAGAGAGGTAACTGAAGTGCCCAGGATGACAGAGCTAGCAAGTTAACAGAGACTAGTGGTTGCGGGGTTCAGCCGAGGCAGGGTTTTATTCATGATTTTATTTACTTATTTTTATAGAGAGGAGAAGGGAGGGAGAAAGAGAGGGAGAGAAACATCCATCGATTGCCTCTTGTACACACCCAACCAGGGACTGAACCTTCAGCCCAAGCATGTGCCCTGACTGGGAATCAAACCAGTGACTTTTGTTTGCAGGATTATTCCCAACCAACAGGACCACACCGGTCAGAGTGGGCTGAGACAGCCTGTTAAACAGGAAGCCAGTGCAGCAGGAACCAGGGATTAGGTGGAAGCCTGGAAGGTGAGTCTCATCAAGTGGGGGTGTCTGAAGCCTGTGTGGCCCCCATGGGCTAAGTTCACCAGCAGGCTGCTGGGCAGGGGAGCAGCAGATGTGCCTGCTCTCCTCCTGCGGATGGGCCAGCAGTGCCACCACCCTCTGGGCCTGGTGTCTGTTCGCCTAGAACGGGGCTAGGGCAGATGGGACTGAGCACCACCCTCACGTGAGAGGGGAGCTCAGTGACCATGGGAGCACTCCAGTGCAGCCATGGGTCACTGGGGCTCAGGGTATCCATTGGCTGTTTGCCCCTGTGACTGGAGGAGGTGTAGAGATCCAGGGCCCAGACCCACCTGGATGGAGGGAGTGACCTGGTATGTGGCACCCCAGAGTTGAGGCCATAGTCCTACACTGATCTTAACTTTGGCTTGCAGGCTGGTGGGGCAATCAGTATAGAAGCAAGGGAGGTGGGCCCAAATCCAGAGATCTGGGCTGGAATACAGCTCTGTCATCTCCTTGGCAAGCAAGCTTGGGTACATCCAAGTCCCTTTTCTTTGGGCCTCTGTGATTCAGCTGGAGAAGGACAAGGAGTGGTTGAAAGAAAAATCCTCAGAGAAATGCCATGGCCACTTGGGGGCAACACTCAGTCCCCTTTCCTCCTCCTAGCTTGACCCAGTGTTTCCGTTCTGGATCATGGCAGCTTTTCCAATCAGTGATCCATTTCCGCCTCTCGTTCCTCTAAGTCCCAGCTTGGCCTCCTGTGCTTCCTCAACTGCTGACTTGATCTTATTTTAATCACTGAAGAGGCCTTGGGGCTTCAGTGCACACCATCGTTGGCAGACAAAAAGCCTGGGGACAGGAAGGGCATGGGACTTGTTTCAGGCCACACAATTGGGATAGATGGAGTCTTGGAGCCTGGGACTTCGATTCCCTCTTGCAGTGCTGTCCCAACCAGAAGCATCTGGGAAGGCCTTTGGATCCTAGGCAGACTCTTCTTTTAGAATTGGAGCACTGGACAAACATCAGTGGGTGTATTTGGGAGAACAAGGCTTGACATCAGCCTCCAAGAATTCTCCTCTCCACTCAGCCCCAAACATGTGTGCAGTGTGTCTTCACCTTACCTGCAGCCTTCCCACCTGTGTCAGCTGTCTGCTGGGTAGGATACCACGCCAAAACTTAGTGACTCAAAACAACAGTTAATTCAGCTCACACGTCTGCTGGTTAGTTCTGCTGGTCACACACATCTGTGGTCCTTTGGCAGGCTGGCCGAGGACTGGCTGGTCCTGGATGGTCTCGCTGGTCTGATGATCACTAGTCAGCTAGAATGCCTCGGTTTTTTTGTACATGGTTTCCTATCCTCCGGCAGGCTAGCCCAGAGGCAGCAGTGTTCGAAGAGTAGCAGGAATGAAAACTGCAAAACCTCTTGAGGCCTCAGCTTGGAATTGGCTCACTGTCTCTTTTTCTGCATGCTCTTGGTGGAAGCAATTGGCAAACCAGCCCAAACGCAACACGTGGTGAAATAGGCTCCACCTCTTGACGGGAAGAGCTATGGTGTATCGTGGCCTCCTTTGCAATCTACCACACCTCCACAAATGTAATACCTTCCCTGTCCTAGGGTGGATGCTGCAGTGGCTTGCCCCAATATCCACTCTGCCCATCTTCCTTCACATACTAGAATGCTGACATTTATCTGGGCCCAAAATCATGACTACATGTCCCACACTTTCCTGAAGCTAGGATAGACTATATAACTATTAGATCCTGGCCAATGAGATGGTAAAAGAACCTGGCAAATCCTTCGCCCCTTTCTCTTTCTCTTTTTTCTTTCTGCTGCATGGATTCTGGATGCAATGGCTGGACAATGAGCAGCTGTGTTAGATCACCAGATGACACACTGAAAATGGCAGAGAAGCAAGACAGAAAGCACTTAGGACACTGGCAACTTAATGTGAGAGTGAGACAACTCATGTCTTTGCTAAGCCATTGTTATTTTGACATTTTTGTTACTCATGATCAAACCCAATCCTAATTAATAGACTTTCCTCTATATACTGATTGCTTTTCACCTTCCTTCTGTTTATCATAATCATCCCCATCCTACAAAGCCTCTCCTGATCCCACTGTCCTCTCCCCTGGATTCTCAGCACACTGCCTGTTTGTGTAAACCCCTGACAGCCACCCGCCAGCCTGGCCTTGGTCTCGTGGTTCTCTTTTTGTTGTGTTCATCGTGGTGTCTTAGATGTTGTTGCTTTTATTTTATTGTAGAGCTGATATCGATAGTCTCCTTTATTGTAGAGCTAGGACCTAGAGTCTCCTTCGTATTTTCTCTCAGATTCATCCACTCATTCATGCATCTGTGCATTCATTCATTCATTCATTCAAAAATATTTATGGAGTACTTACCATATGCCAGGTTCTGTGGGAGGCGGGCTCTGGAGACATAAAGGTGAACATAACAAAATCACAGGCCTTGTCATCATGGAACTGAAGGTTTGGTGGCGGTGAACAGGCTTTAAAGAAATAAGCAACTATATAATTACAAAATGTGATAAACGCCAAAATGGGAACTACCAGGGTCATCTAGTTTAGACCAGGTGCTTAGAAAAGGCCTTTTTGAAGAGGCAATGCTTAAGGTGGGATTGAAAAGTGAAGAGAAACCAGGTAGGTGTTATATAAAGAATGGTACTGCTGGAGGAGTAGTACATACAAAGGCCCTGAGACACAAAAAGAGCTTCAGGTATTTGGGGAGATGAAGGAAGGTCCCAGTGAAGGAAAAGCAGGAGAGAGAATGGAAGAAGAGATCAGCTGGAGGCCGGGAGCCAGGTCACACAAAGCTGTGTGGGCCATGGCAAACAGTCTAGGTCCTATTTCGTATTCAATGAGGAGGTTTTATGCACCAATATGGTCTAATTGTTAGGGTCAGGTTCTCCTGCCTGTAAATAAGAACCCAAGCATCAGTGGCTTCAACAACCCTGAGAGGAGGCAGGCCACGGCTCACATGGAGGCTCTAGGATGCTGCCAGGGATCCGGGTCTGTCGGATCCGGGTCTTTCTGCTCCACCGCCCTCATCACACAGCCTTGTCTCGGTTCTCTTCAGAGCTCTCGCTGGCTGCTGGAGCTCCAAACACATCCACACACCGGACACAAGAAGGAGGGGTGGGGGCTGACTCACACCCCTGTAAAGAACTTCCCAGAAGTCCTGTTGAGTGGCTTCCACGGACCTTGGCTCTGCTTGGTTAAGGAATCCTGGGAAATGCGGTCTCAGCTGTGTGCACTGCCACCCTATGTAAATTGGAGTTCTGCTAGTAAGAAAGAAGGGGAAAGTGGGTGTGTGATAGGTAATAAAGAAATCTTTGCCAGAACTGAATTAACAGGAGGCATTCATTAAAAGCCTGTTTGTTCCAATAGCTACACACGTGGATGAGTCTTGCAGGCATAAGGTTGAGTGAATGAAGCCAGAGCTGAAAGATTTCTGTCTATGATTCCAGGCAAAACTAATACATGGTTGGTAAAAGCAGGCATTACTTTTGGGCATCGGTGACTGGGGGGAGGCGTTAGAGAGCTTTCTGAGGAGCTGGAAGTGCCATATTTTGCCATGTATAATATGTACTTTTTTGCCCAAATTTTTGAGGGAAAATAAGGATGTGCCTTATACATGGGTAGTACTAATTTCGTATCTATATAAATGTTGGAAAATGTTGAAACAGTTTTTGTACACTGCAAGCTTTAAGCTAAAAGTTATTAAATATGCCAAAAAGCATGGCAACAGAGCTGCTGAGAGACACTTTGGACCTCCTCCCACAGAGAGTGTCAGCAGATTGTGGAGGCGACTGGAAGAAAAGTTTCTTCAGATGCCAAGACAGAAGGCAATCAGAGGGAAGCCTCCAGAGTGGCCAGAGGTGGAGCAGCAGGTGAAGACCTGGATTCTGGGGCAGCGTCACCTGGGATCTCTGTTTCAACCAAGATGACACAAGGAGAAGGAAAATAGCATGAGAAAAAACATTGATGATTTCTCAGGGACACCTGAATGGTGCTTCAACTTTATGAAGAGAAGGATTGAGCATGAGGACGCACACGAAACTTGCCCCAAAACTTCCAGCAGCCTATGAGAATCAACTTTTGGAATTTCATTCGTATGTTATCAATCTTCGAAAGACCAACAACTCTGAGCTGCCTGGAATGAGCTTCACACTCCTTACTAGCATAATGCCCGACCCATGCTTGTTCAATAAATAGACAACTTCAGGACCCACCACCCAAGCGTTGCTCATTCCCTGTACCAAATCTCCCATCGGCCCGTTCACTACCACAGGCTCTACGTGCTGTGGGCAGAGAGGAAAAGACACGACGAATCCTGTCTACAATGCTGTCTTATCCTGGAGTCCATGGAGTGTTGGGGGGCAGAGAGAGAAGGGAGGAAAAGGAGATTGATCTTATGGGAGATCAAGATCTTATGATCTTGATACCCTGAACAGGAGGTTGAAAATAAATGGAATTTGCTGCTGGCTGGAAGTGGTTGGAGAAGGAGGAGGAAGCAGAGAAAGTGGTGCTGTGTGCATGTGGGTTTGGAGCCTGAGGGCCCTGGTGGGCACAGGGCAGGAGGGAGCGGGAGCCCGGAGCCACGGTGCTGCAGCGCTGTGACCCGTCCGCCCGGGGGCTGCTGGGCTGCTGGGCTGCTGGGCTGCTGGCCTGCACCACAGGCTGGCCGCTGGGAAGCCCTCTCCCTCTCTCTGTCCCTCCCTCCTTCCCTCCCTCTCCTCTCTTCTTTTCACAAAGTAGCCCTGAAATGACACCAGGAGTAGCTGCTTAAGCAATTTTGCCAATTAATGGGTCTCTGAAATTAAACCGCCTACACAGTCAGATAAACCTTCTCCAGGAGGGGTTTCCACAATTGTCTTCATGATAAACAGGCTTGACTTGCCTTCGCACACGTTAATGAAAAAGCGAAGGTGTCGGGAGAGATGCCCTTTCGTGGGGAATATTGACAATATCGTAATGAGGCTCAGGGAGAAAGATGCTGAGGCATGGTGCTGCATGCTCAAAACTGCCCCTCTGGCGGCAAGAGCCCGCTCTGACTGCAAGCAGCTGGGCTTCCAGGAAAGAATATCAATGCCCGGCAGCCAGGGAGGCTGGACGGTCCTGAGGAAGGAAAGTGAAGGGCAGCATGTGCACGGAAAGAGCAATTAGGAGGACCTTCTGGAAGGGCAGCCTGGGTGGTGGCGGTGGCAGACACCCCAGGAGTGCTGAGTGCTCCAGAACACAAGCCTCGAGGCCGCTGTCAACCCTTCTGCCACGTAAGACCCGAGGACTTCTGAGTTCTTCTTCACAGATTCACAGGAGTTAGAACTAGAATTAGAATCCACTTGCTATCTACCCTCAGAGTTTGTGTGTATACATATTTAATATATTATACACACATACGTGTGTGTGTGTGTGTGTGTGTGTGTGTGTGTGTGTGTTTGCCTTTAGCATCTTTCAGTCCCCCTTCCACCGCGAACAGTTCCCAGGTTTTCTCCCAGTGGGCACTGTATTTTTAAAAGGATCAAAGGCTTACCAGATGGTGGAGATTCGAGAGTCGAGTACAGAAGCAGGGCTGCATGGAAACAATAACGTGCAAAAAGGAAACTGATAGCTGAGGAATAGCTACAAAATCCTAGAGATTGTGATTTTCAGCGCTGTATCAACTCTCCTGGTGGGTGTGGCCTCCGCTTCGCACACTCGGAGAATATGAGCCTCGGCCGCTCCCACGACGTGCCCACACTCACAGGGCCATTGGCAGAGTCGGGATGGAAACCGGGTCAGTTCGACTCCCGAATCTGGTTGTTTTCTACCCCGTCAGGGCAAGGAGATGACGCACACACCATTCTGGCCCCTGTTGGGTTCGCCCCTCAGATCAGGAAGGGAGAGTAAGTAAAATGAAGAATGTTCCTCGCATGTTCAGTGCCTCAGCTACCTGGTAGAGCGGGGCGAGGAGAAGGGACTACCCAGTAGTGCCCCTGATTTGACTGGCCCGCGTGCTGAGAGTCCGGTGCGCCCGACAGCGACGCGGGACCACGAGGGCCGCTCCTGAGGGTTGACAGAGCACTTTATTCCCTCCGCATCGATCTCGAGCTTCATGCGGCTCCTGGACTGCTGACCCTTGCATGTACCCTTTGCACAGTTTTGCTTTAATTTGCACGGCCGTTGAGGTCACACAGTTTGCAAGCGGCCCAGAGAGGTCTGGAAAGCCAGCCGCCCGCGGGACAGCCAGGCTCTTTTCACACGGCCTCCCCCGCCATGTGACCTGTGTCCACGCCAAGCAGAGGGGCCACGGAGGAAGGCGGGCTTGGTTGCCCTGTGCGGGAGCCAGTGCAGCCCCTGCCCTCCCCTGGAGTTGTCCTCTGCTGCAGTGCCAGACGTGTCACAGGGACAGGGCTCCCGATTTAAATGGCCCACACCAGGCTGTCCCTCCTCACGCTCCCACCAGCACCAGCTCCGTGAGGGCTGGGCCTCGCATCTCATGCCTCTCTCTCT
The DNA here is from genome assembly GCA_004024845.1 of Tonatia bakeri. Taxonomy (NCBI): domain Eukaryota; kingdom Metazoa; phylum Chordata; class Mammalia; order Chiroptera; family Phyllostomidae; genus Tonatia; species Tonatia bakeri. The sequence goes on from PVIA01001739.1 coordinate 166,524, forward strand.
CTTGAACTCCCAATGACATCACTGTTTCTGAAATTCATGTGGTTACTCCAACCCTCTCTAACGCTGGACAGTGTATGATTGCGCCGAAACTACACTAAATAGAATGTATGGCACCTGCAGCTAAAACTGCATTTTTTTCCCCTGGAAAAAAATCCGTATTTGTTCCTCTCCCGTCTCTGTATGACAGTGTGTACACAGTCACTGTCTGAGGGGAGGTGTCTGCTGCTAGTTTGATTTTACTTGAGTGCTTTTCGACCAAGCACACACACGCAGTTCTGACTTCAAGGCTATGGCTGGGCTCAGACATGAAGACCATGGACTTGGGTTTGGGGACGTCTGTTAGGGCAGAGGGCAGAGCACACCAACGGTCTTTTTTCTGGCTTCACTAGCCCTAAGGGAGACGTGCCTCCCCACCACTGCTAATTGGCATTATCAGGGCGGGTATCATGTGCTGGGGGCTCATGTAAACCTCACTTACCTTGGGAAAGTGGGTCACCCCATTTTCTAGTTGGAGAAACTGAGGTGGCTGAGAGCATCGATGTGCAGTCACCCATCATTCTTCTTCCCCCAAACTGTCTACTGACGAGGCCCTTAGCAGCGGTGAGACTCAACGGTGTGAGATGGGGACCTGCAACTTTGGCGTCTTTGTTCAGCCCTCCAGCAGGCTGAGCCCCACAACCCATGGCAGACACAACCGGCTGTTTGCCAGAAGTTCATACTCCCAGCCCACGGGCAGGGCAGCCATTCAGCCAGGCGCCACACCTCGCAGGCTCCCCTGCGATGCCCTGTGGCTACGTGACTGGTTCTCGGCAGTGGGGAGTGAGCCTGTCACGTCTGCCAGTGAGTCCAGCAGACGCAGAGGCCCTCAGAGCCACAGGATGGGTGGCGCCTGGATGCCAGAATCGCTGTGTGCAGGAGAGTTGCCCATCCACCTGAAACACTTGACCTTCATCGAGAAAGAAGTATTCTGTGTCAAGCCCCTGGTGATTTCAAGGTTCTTTAATACAGTGACTAGCATTGGCCTGAGCAAAACACGACCCATGGCCAATGAAGAGCCCAAGGTCCCTGAAAGATTTGTCGTCACCTGCATTTGCCCTGGGCACACCTGGCCAAGGAGATCCCTTGCCACATCTCCGTAAAATGTCAGCACCATGGGGGTCTACGTGGAATCTCGACCATGGCTGAGAGACGGTAGCAACCCGCCTGTCAGCAGGATTTCCTGTTCAGTGCTCATAATGCAAAAGCAGGAGGGCATTCAACATGCAAACATGCACACCGGCACGGACACACACACACTCAGGCAAGCACATGTCACACACACTGCGAGGGAAGAGAGGGGAAGTGATAACGTTCTTTATACATCTCTAGGCTTGTGTGCGTTTTCTTCCACACGACCTTTCCTCCCTGCTGTGCCTCCCTGTTCTGATACCTCCTGAGTGAGAGACGGGGGCTGGGCTGGTGGGGGCGGTCTGCCTGGGGCCCCAGCTCCCAGGCCCTGCCCCTGTCACCTTGGGCCACCCCGGTTCCAAGCCACCACTGTGTTGGGAAAAACCTGGGCTCTGAGACATAAAGGCAGAAAACACAATGTTTTATGTGTGCTTGCGATGTTTATTTCCTGAGTTAACAACAATAATAAACTGGTTTACAGCTGTGAGTTTCACTGCCTTCCCCAGTGGGGCTCCCACCTGCCGTCTGCCTTCCGATTCCGTGCCACTTCCGAGCACAGGGAAGCTGGCCTCGCAGCTGGCACGGGCAGCCACTGCCTCCTGCAGCTGGGAGGATGCAGGCAGGGGTCCTGGCACTGTACTGTTAGCATGGATCCTGCCTGCTTGCACTCCTCGTGGAGGGGACCATGACCGAGCAGGTGCTCCCCAGAGGTTCCTGGGCTCTCCCCTGCTATATCTGCTCCGCAGGGGTCTCTTTCCAATCAAAGAATGAAATAATGGCCCTGACTCATTAGGTCAAATAGGTGACTATTTGGAGGAAACCAAAGTTTGACTGCCATGGTATGGGTTGCCCTTCATGCAGGGCTGGGCCACAGCGAGATGAATGAGGCTCCTGGCGTGGAGCCATTGGGAGGCACACACTCTCACGGTCGGGCATCCGTCTCAGGTCGTGTGTCCCAGGCCGCTGGCCGGCCTCCCCCTCGCCTGGCCCGTCCTTCTTGTCCCTTCCACAGACAAGCTCATGGGGCCTTGGGAGCCCTGTGGCCTAGTCTCCCTTGGGAAAGTGGCCAGCCTTTTTCTTTCCCTTTTCTAGATCTCACCATGGCAGCTGGTGACCCCCAGCCACCCCTCTTTTTCTGACACCAGGTCTCACGGGCTGCAGAAACACCGTGGCTGGGGCTCACGGACCGTGGTCCTTCTCAGGACTGGGAATCGAGGGGGCTGCAAAGAGAACTTATGAGGAGATGATTCACCTTATGTTGTTTTTTTAAAAAAAATTGCTCAAAATAACTATCAACCTGTTGGTGCTAACTGCTTTCCTGATTCTAGTGGCTCTTTTGTTTGCTTTGCACTTTTGGTACTTTCTGCATGAGTAGCTGAAAAGTTGCACAGTTTATCTGAGTTGGGGGCAGGTAGGGACTGTGAGGAGGCTGAGGGCGTGTCCTGCTCTATCTCCTCAGAACGGGTATTCTCAAACCTGGGCACACATCGGAGTCCCTGGAAGGGCATTCTGACTCAGCAGGCCTGGGTGGGGCTGGAGAAGTCACGTTTCCGATGACGCTGATACTGCTGGTCCAGGGACCGTTGTGGAGAGCAGGACAAATAAAATGGCACTGGCCCGATCAAGACAGCATCAAGTATGTAAAACAAAGTGGAGTCACTCATGTCAGCCAAGATAGCTGCAAGTCAGCCATGACACTTTGGTTCAGAGGGAAAGTACCTCAGCCCTGCCTGGTGTGGCTCAGTGGGTTGAGCACCGGCCTGCAAACCAAAGGGTCACAGGTTCAATTCCCAATCAGAGCACATGCCTGGGTTGCAGGCCAGATCCCCAGTAGGGGGCAAGCACGAGGCAACTACACATTGGTGTTTCTCTCCCTCTCTTTCTTCTTCCCTTCCCCTCTTTCTAAAAATAAATAAATAACATCTTTTTTTAAAAAGGAGGAAAACTACCTAAGTCAGAGCAGACACATCTGGCAAGGAGACACAGCTAAGATACATGCGTACATGATCAGAACAGCCATGTCTGCAGAGCAGGACTATCCATGGATAGGCTCCTGGCAAATTCCCCACTTGTTATCAGGGGCTCCAAGACACTTATCGAAAGACTCAGAAGGGTGGAGTACACCACTTTCAAGGTATAACTGAGGCAGGCTGCAGACCACTGCTGAGACAGCCAAGCTTCACACCCCAGAGTGCTGCTCCACACCACGCTGGTCTCCCTTGGCGTCAGCCGCCAGAGGCTCTGCCCTGCTGGGCTGAGACTTTGTCTGTCCTGCTCCCCACCTGGCTCCAGAGATCCTTCCTTGCAAGATGCTGATGGCTCCCTTGCCCACTGTGCTGTCTCCCAGACCCGCAGACTGAGACTCCGGCACTCAGGTTCATTATCCCCCATTGATTGCTGTGTGTATATGTTATATTTTTGTTAGATTGTTAGAGTGTGAGTAGGATATTAATGTATGTCCATGTTCTACATTGAGTGAACCTGCATTCAATAAAAACTGAGTGACTAGCATAGTAATCGTGTGTGACCCTTGTCTGTTCCTTGGTGCCAGGCTGCTCGGAGGGCAGCTAGCTGAGCAGTTGCCCCGCTGACTTACAGGAAAGACTGTATCACGAACAAACAGACACTTGTGATAACCATGTCTTGAAAACCACCCCCCAAGGTGTTCAGGAAGAAGAACTCGGGAATTAGACAGACCTGAGTTCGGATCTGGCTCTACTGTTTATCGGTGTGTGACCACGGACAAGCCATTCGGCACTCTCGGGGCTCATCATAACGATGCTCACGATGGTGCGAGTGCAGCGGGCGTGAGCCAGGAATCGTGTCGTGTTCTGTCCTTGGCATCATCTCTTTCAGTCCTCGCAATTACCCAAAAAGAGACTGGGGTTTTTGACAGCTCCATTTTATGGATGCAAAGATAAAGGCTCAGGAATTAGGAAAATTGTCCATGTTCCCACTGCTTACAGGTGGTGAAGGCAAGGATTTAAAGGAGGTCTGAGTGTGGGGCTGACAGAGACAGAGCAGCGATTGTGGATGATTAGGACGGTTATGGGGATTAAGTAAGAAAGCAGGCAAAGCACCCAGCACAAGCCTGGAGCTGAGTCACCGCTCGGGTGGGGGAGCCTCAGCTCCTGCGGAGAGGAGGAGAAGACCCCAGATGAGGCAGGAGAAGAACTGGTTGAGTCCAACCCAAGGAAGGAGAGAAAATGGGAAATGGTGGGCTGAATGTTGAGGGCAAAGCAAAGGAAGCAGACACAGCTCTGCTGGCCTCCCAGCCTGCCCTCCCGGCGGGCAGGCTGGGCTCTGTTTCTGACATGGGGGTGGGGGGTGGGGAGAGAACAGCCCTCTATCATGGTGGGACCCACAATTTCCCATCAGGATGTCCTTGGCAGCAAGGCAAGGCAAAACGTTCGCCTGGGCAGTGTCCTCACTGTAGTGTCCCAGTGTCTCTGCCCTGTGCCCCAGGCAACTGACTGGAAAGTGTTTTCACAGCAGCCGTACACCCATCACAACCAGCCAGGATGCAGAGCACAGGGGCTGGGTCTTGTGATTTTTGCACACTGTTTTCTCAATCCCCTTTGCAAAAGAATAACTGCCATCGTGGTTGCCCCATACTTTCATTGCTGCCATTGCTATGAAAGGAAGCAGACTCCTCTTATCTCTGGTGCATGCAGGGCCATGTAAAATGGGCATCCTGGGGTGCACCTTCCAGTCAGAGGAGCAGCAGGGCCCACCCAGCCCCAGAACCTGGGTGATCGGCCCGCCGGACTGGGCATGCCTTGGAGAGGCTCCGGCCTCCACTGTGCTCCACCTCAGGTAGGAAAGGGACTTGGAGAACAGCTGATAACTGCGTGAATGAGAGGACTGTTGCTCCGAATGGGGGTGACTCCGTGGGTTGGGCGTCATTCCTCAAAACAAAAGTCACCGGTTCAATTCCCAGTCAGAGCACATGCCCCGGCTGTGTGCCTGAGTTCCCAGCTGGGACGCTTGTAAGAGGCAACCAATTGAAGTTTCCCTCTCATATCAATGTGTCTGCCCCTCTCTTTCTCCCTCACTTACCTTCCCTCTAAAAATAAATAAATAAGCTATTTAAAAAGAAGAAGAAGAAGAGGCCTGTCTGTACTGGAGCTGTGTCTGCTTGGGAGGCCACTGCTTTGGGATGGGCCTCCACCATCTTCACCCTAGTACCCCTCTCTTAAACCCATGGTTCCTTGTCTATTAACCACCTTGTAAAGGAGCGACTTGGCTGGATTCTGCACAAAATGAAGCTGTTCCCCAGTGGCAGGCCATGTCCATTCTGTTTGTCCTTTGTGCCCCCTGAAGCCCTCGCTGAGCAGATGCCCAGCGATCACGTGTTGGAGGGAGGAGAGGGGCCAGTAGTTCCTCAGACAGCGGTCCCTCTGCCCGACCTTCCTGAGTTTGCTGCTTTTCATACCACTGCCTTCCTCCTCTGAACTGTCTCTGTAGCTTATATACCAGCAGGCATTTGTACTCAGAAGAAATCAAATGAATTGGTTTGAAAATGTCACTGCCCCTTTGGGTGCCACGAGGGTCAGGCGTGACGTCACCAACTGTGTGCAGAGTCCTGGCTTTGGTTAAAGAAGGAAAGACTGAACAGACGGAGATGGGCAGCAGAAAGAGGACATCTCTCAGAGGCACGCAGAGCTTGTCTCTCACTGCGTGGCACTGGGTGAGCCACTTACATTGGCTTCCTGACCTGGGAAATGGGATGAGCGTCTGGAGTCTCCCTTACAAGACAAGGCATGGCAGGGGCGCTGGCCTGGGGCAGGTGCTGGAGCAGAATCAGCAGAGGGGATGAATACCTGTAATTACCACCTCCTGTATCTGAACAAAACTTCCCGGTTTTCAAAGCAGTTTCAAACACATTACAGGGCCGAGCGTCAGTGATGACCAGATTCATAAAGAGAAAGTGAGCCCTTGGCCCACCCTCCATGGGGAATATGTCCTATGGACTTCCAGGGAACAGGCAAACAGTACGTGTCTGATTGCAGCACACAGTGATGCGGACCACCGCCATCCTTTCAGTTCTGGCTGCATCAGGAATGGAGCTGTAATTACGTGCTGGCTTGTCTTTAACAACTCTGAAACGCCCTTTGCACCGGGAGAGCGCCAAGAGACTTGCCAGGAAATAGGAAGTCGTGGACAGGGCCCACAGAAAATATTCAGAAAATATTTGCAAGCACAGTTCTGGTTTTCTGTATTATTTAGTCCTTGTGTCTCTGTTCCTCCAGCTCTGGGATGCACACGCATCCCCACAAACGGCCAGTGGTGAAGACATAGCTATTAGAAACACCCCTACACGGTCAAGTTAGAGGAGATGCCACACTCTTCCGGAACTGTATGCTGCATGCCACTGAAGCCTGAGGATTTTTTCTGACCTCCAGGACTCTGCCACCGTCCCCGAGTCTCAGCACCACGAGCATTCCTCAGACCTATCCTCAGTGGTGCTGACACAGGGCGTCAGCGTGGGCCGGGAATCTGCGTTCGAACACAACTCCTTGGTGATGCTAATGCTGGGGTCGGGAGCCACACCTTTTGAGGTCACTCTAGCCTTTGCCGTCCAGGTATTGATTATTGTACACACATATGAACCAAGCCAGCCCGGAAATCACTTTCCCCCCTCCAGCAATTGAATCCCTCAGGTTTCTCACCTTGGAGGAAGCAGAGCATTGCCTTGACAACAGATGACTAATTTAGAAGTCTCTGAGAACAGGTGGGAGACAGGAAGGAACAAGAGAAGCAACATGGGCAGGTGCCAAGTTGAAACAACAGGCTCTTGGCAGCCTGGGAGCGCACACTGAAGGGGGGACGGGGCCTCAGGGCAGGGGCTGAGGGGTGCTGGCGAGGGAGCTGGCTGCTCCCTCTGGCAGGAGGGAGGCCCTAATGAACTCTCAAGGGTAGGTCATGGAAGGTCTGCCCAGGATGCTGATTTGGGAATTAAACTTTGTTGAAAGAAGTTGTGGTCAGAAGGAACATTTGGTTTTGAATAACTCATTTGAATAGGAAACTCAACAGGAGAAGCCAGCAGCTGGCTAGATACTGGGCTCAGAGGACTTGGCTGGCAGGTAAATCCGGAGAGGGCTCACACCTGGCAGGCCCCCCCCCCCCCCCCCCCCGCCCCCCACCCCACCTGGTTCATAACCTCAGTTCTTAGCAAAGTCTCTTTGGGCCACTTGTGCCCCAGGCCCTCTCTGGTTTCCTCTCCCACCCTTCCTCTCGGGGACTTCTGCTCCAGCCAGCCTCCCCTTGCTGCCCCGGGCTCATGATGCCTTCCCTACCTTGATTTATGAAAGTTACTCGGTCTGTCTAAATTCTGTCTGTCCTGCCAGGCCCAGCGCAGATCCCGCCTCCGAGGGCCTTTCCTGAGAGCCGCGGCAGAATGCACTCCCCTCTCCCGAAGCTCAGCTTCCGGTACCTCCGTCTCACATCACCAGCTGAGCTCTCTGCACCTCCGGGGCAAGGACCGGAGCCTGCAGGTGGCCCCTGGGGAAACGGGGACCTCACAGCAGGGCCTAAACCATGGGCTCCACGCTGCTCCTTCAGCTGGGCTTCCCATCAGCTCAGAAGTGGGCACCCTGGCTGCACGTCAGAACAGTCCAGGGAGCCTTGAACGACTTTGAAGGCTGAGCCCGTCCCAATCAACTGAACCAGATCTCTGAGGGGAAAGCAAGTCGTTGAACAGCCCCAGGTTATCCTGATGCACCGCGAAGGCTGAGACCCACTGCAGTCGGCTGTTCCTCATCCTTAGCCCCGGAAGGGCACTTAGAAAGTAGTGCCGCTTCCCTGCCTTCTCCTGTTACGACTTCCCTATGTGGTTCCTACTATTGCTCCTTTTGATGTCTGCTCCTTGAGGGATGTGGGAAACTAACCTGAGACTCGCTGGCGGCCTAAAGCAGCCAAGGACCCCGGGACAGCGGCCAGAGGTGGAAAATTGGTATGACTCCACGCCACGCTCCCGACGGGCACTGCTAAGCAGTCGCCGCACACTTCCCCTCCGAACCAGAAGTGCCCCCAGGGTTCCGCCGCCCGGAGCTCAAGGCAGCTCCGATCACAGGGACCCGGCATCCCCGTGCGAACCTGTTTGTTATCCTCTGTTCAGAGAGGCAGAGCGCAGGGTTAGGAGAAGCGGGGATGATAGGTGTTAGTCTTCCCCTTAAAGTCCTCTGAGGTGCTCCGGGCCTAACCTGAAATGAGAAAGACAGCTAATTCTGAGTTTCTTTGAAGCGAGTTAGGTTATTCATCTGGTTTAGGACTTGGGTGTGGTCTCTCGTTGGCTCTGTCAGCCGGCCTGGGGCGAGCGAAGCAGAACAGAGAGAGAGAAGGGCATCGGATAAAGACGGCATCAGTGTGTTTTTAAACAAAGTTGACAACACCGTCAAGTTCTCAATCACAGGAGCCTGTCCTAGAAATAACAGAGGCAAATTCCTGCTTCTCGGGAGTCAGGAGATTCCCGTGGTCTTTTCCCTTCAGAGGCCAGACTGCCAAACTGCTAACCTTGGCACCACCTTTCAAATTGTATTCCAAATGCTCCTGCTTGTTCCTCTTACCCTGGCATTCAAGGTCTCACACCCCCTGGCCCCAGCCCACCTCCCAGCAGCCTCTGCCCTGCCCCAGGTCTGGCCACGCATCACCGACTCCCTCCTGAGTGTGTCTGGTCCTCAGGTTTCACCTGCACCTGAAATGTCCTTGCTTCCACTCCGTCGGCCCAGATCTTCTCTAGTTGAGGCCAGCTCTGCACCTCCTGCGTGACGCTCCATCCCACTGGTTCTCCAGCACGTCTCCTTCTCCCGCACTCTGGTTCATTTTGCTCAGTTTGTCCTTCCGTCGTAGCCAAAGGGAGGCTACGGCCATTTCTCAGGCATCTACCAAGGGCCAGGCCCACTAATCTGGGCAGCAGTTTGGGGACTCTGACTTTATTTCAATCTTATCAGCATTTCTATTTCTTAGATCTCACTATCTACATGTTATCTGTGAGAAAATTGGTAACCTTCGCAGTTCAGCCATTTGCCTGAGGCAGTGGAGCTAGCAGGCGCCCGAGCTGGGGGCAGACCCACGTCTGCGTCTGCCGTGCCTTCCCTTCCCAGGTTCTGCTTTTCATCCCGTCCTCCTTTGTCTCCAGGGCAGAATTTCTCCTCACCTGCCTTTTACACAGGATTCGGGGTCAGATGATGCAGGTTCAAAGCCCACATCTCCTATTTTGTTAGAGTTGACTCAACCTCTCTGGCCTTACTTCTTCATTAAAGGAGATTGCAGTAACACCCACCCTGCCTCGCTCGCAGCAGGGAGCGCCTCTCTCCCTGGTCGGGGAGCCTCTGGGGCTGTGGCCCCATTGTACTCACACCTCGAGAGCACCCGGCGGGCACTGGGTCTCGAACAGTTAACACTCAGCAAAATATTGTAATTTGATTGAGATCAAATTGAATGAGTTAATAGGTTAGGGAAAAAACCCAAACACCTCAATTTGGGGTCCAAAACTAATGGTCGCTGACAGCATCGCCAGCAGTGCGTTTGGTCTCATTCGCTTGTAACTTGTTTGCTCCTGGCTTTGTTTAGCAAATTCCTTCCCAGAGAGGGAAGAGCCTGGGAAGGCCGGGTGGGGGTGTGGGCGATGCTGGAATTTGAGAAGGAGCTCAGCTTGTTGGTGGAACATATTGCTGTCTGTGTGGAAAGTGTTCACAGCAGTTACGGCTTTGGATGAATATGCATTAGCGGCAGTGCTGCAATTTGCCGGCGTGTGCCACGCTGCACTTGGAGACTTGGCAGGATGGGTAATTATCTCCGCATTATGTGCCTTGTCTCTTTCTCTTCTTAATTAAGTAACTAATCTGGTGGAGGAGAGCTCTGTTTGTGTTTGTTTGGCAGGTGCAGCCTCGTGACAGTTGTCTGGAGAAGTTTCTTGGAAATTTATGAGACTTTCAAAAAACAAACTGCTCGGAGCTGAGCCGACCTGCTGGAGCCTGGGAGAGTCAGAGCGGGGCCCCGCCTGGAGCGCAAGGCAATGTGGCAGTTGTCACTTCTCCTGGACTGGGGGCTTCTGCTGGTTGGACCCATCAGGGGCTCTGAACTTCCGGGGTGGCGGGTAGCAGGGTGCTCCAGAAGGTGAGCGCTCCTTGTGGCAAGGAGAGAGGTCGGAGGCCAGGATTAGCATAGCAGTGTATTCTCCCTTCTGCCTTGTTTCCTTCTGGGTTTTTCTTTTTGAGCAGATTTTCCCCTTCAGTGATTCAAAGCTCTCTGTAAAGAAATAGATTAAACAAACTAAGTGCTAACCACTTATTGAAGACTGACCCCATTGCTTATGGACAAACCTGCCTGGGCAGATGACCCAGGCCAGTGACCCAGGAGGTTTTGGGTCCCCCAGTTCTGCAGCGTGATCACTCAGCCCAGTGCACAGACCACCTCTCAGATGGCTTCTCCCGGCTGCACCCAGGCTGGCCCAGGAGGGTGGAGGATGGTGCAGCTTCTTTTGATGTCCGTAGGTTAATTGCAGGGGAGAGGTGGAACGGCCAGGCCAGCCGATGGTAGGGTGTCTCAGGTCCAGGGATGGCAATTGAAGGAACTACGAAGGAAGTGCTAGTGACCACATGGAATCTTTTGGGCACACTTGTGGGTCACAAACAATGTCAGTCGTGGGAAGAGTCCATTGAACAAAAACAGATACAGGCAGACGTAGTATGGGCTGCTCTGCTTGGATGGCCGTGCTGGCCCCAGGGGCCCTTGCTCTGAGTTCTGTTTTCTGACCGGAGGTGATGGGCTGCCTCCTGTGTATTTGCGCCCCCTCCCAACACGCACCCTAGCTCAGCGAGATCAGCTGTCAGACTCCTCCCATGAGTGGCCCGTCCCAGGGGGCAGCGTGGTGCTGCGGCAGGCAGAATTCTGTGATGCCCCCAAGATTGCCAGACCCCCGGTACACATACTTCCTCCTCTCAGTCAGCCCCTAATCCCGGTCCTGTTGTGAAGTGGTTTTGCAGATGCAGTTCAGGTCCCTAATCAGTCAACCTTCAGTAGAAAGATTATTGTGTGGGGCTGACGGCTGACCTAATCATGTGGGCCCTTTAAAGGCAGAGTTTTCTTGGCTGGTTATAGAGGAGAAAGCCAGAGATTGGAAGCATGGAAAGGGTTTAGTACATTTTCTGACTTGAAGATGGAGGGGGTCACATCACAAGAAATTGCAATGGCCTTCGGAAGCTGAGAGCAGCCTTCCAGCAGCAGCCAGCCAGTACACGTGGTTCTCAGTCTTATAACCACAAGAACTGAATTGTACCAAGAAGACCGAGCTTGAACGTGTACTTTTGCTCAGAGCATCTACGTGAAGACACAGCTTGGCCAACACCTCGGTTTTAGTGTGTCATACCCAGCCACCTGTGCTAGACTTCTGACCTACAGAAACTGAGGTAATAAACGGGAAGCCACCGTGTTTGTGCTAATTTGTTATGCAACAACAAGAAACCAGTACAGGTGTTAAGCCTCCCATGTGGCCTATGAGAAGAAGTTTCGTGAAGAGACCGCCATTTCTTTTATAATCCAAGCATATGGGGACTGGGCCCCCCGTCCAGATTTTGCCAGTGGCTTGTTCGGTGATCTCAAGCAAGTCATGTCCCCTCTCTGGGTTTCAGTATTCTCTTCTGTAAAAGCAGGAATGGCCTCCAGGTTCCTTACAGCCCCATAGAGTGCGTTCACTGAAATTGCCGCTGTAGACCCTGACGGAATAAAACGCGTGGGTGTGGCCCCTGGAAGCACAAGATCTCTGGTTTCAGCGTCAGAGCAGTCCTCCCCTGAGACTGTTCCCGTATGGCCGCATTCCGCTCAGACGCCTTTCATGGATCTAGATTGACTGTAGGACAAAAGAAGACCCTCTTCTCTTTGCTATTCAGGGTCTACATAATTTGGGTCCGGCCTAACTTCTGACCCTAGGCCCCTGCTCCCCTCTGTACTCCTGTGTGCCACCCACAGACCACAGATCAGTATCTGTGTTCCTCTCTCCTCCATTTTCTACATGCCCCCCCTCTGTTAACCACAAAATTAAGCAAATGAACTTCCCATTTTCTAATTTAGCTCTAGACCTACCTGTTCTAGGCAGCCTTCCTTGCACTTCTGTGTGAACAAGGCACTCCTTTGGTGACCATAAGCAACTCACCTCAAACTAGCTTGTGGAGAAAAAATGGGGACTAGAGATTCATGTAACTGTGGAATCTAAGGTTAACTTTAAGCACAGATGGATCCAGGGCAATGCAGTTTGTATCTGAAACTTTGCCTCTCCCTATCCATCTCTTTTCATCGTTTCCCTCTGTCAGCCAAGGCCCTTCCTAATATGGGGATTCCTTATGGCTTGTAATTTAAAAGCTAGATGTACGTATCTTTCTCCCTCAGTATCTCTATAGTAAAGATCAGAGAAGCCATTTGCAAGTAGATAGACAACACTCTGATTGGTCAGGAGGGTATTGAACCAATCATTGCATTCAATTTGGTAGATACTTCTTTGATTGGTCAGAGTATGTCCTGAACCAATTACTGTTCAAATAGATGCACTTCTCTGATTGGTCAGAGGAGTACCTGCCTAAGCTTTGGTGGGAGGACAGAGGCTAGGGCTGATGACTCACTCTGGTCATGTGGACTGAGGGAGGCGTAGTCCTCCGAGGAAAAGCAGAATGACTGAGAAAAAAGTGAAAAAGTGGGGCTGGTCAGACAGAAACAAGAAATGCCAGCCCTATCCTCACCTTGTCCTGCTCTGGATTTCCATGAGCTTATCATCTTTCTTTCTTTCTTTCCTTCTTTCCTTCTTTCCTTCTTTCTTTCTTTCTTTCTTTCTTTCTTTCTTTCTTTCTTTTCTTCTCTTCCCCCCCCCCCCCCCATAATCACACACTACCCAGTGCGGGAGAAGCTCTGTGGCTGATTTCATCAATTATACAACAATTTATATATGCAGAGAAAATACAATGTTGTTTTTTTCATACCTAACCTGATTTTCCTCCTAATTTTGGTGAGCAAGAGAAAAAAAGTTAACTAATTGTCTACTATGATTGAATATAGCTAGCTAGCTCTGATCATTTTAAACACTCCCATTAGGAAAGTTGTTTTTACTCATTTGAGTAACAATACTCATGTGTTGCATTTGCTAAGATGAGGATCCAAGTGTGTATACAGAAAGGGGCTTATAAATCTTTGTTAAACCTTGTGACGGGGGGATGAGCCCCTTAGTACCTGAACTTCTTTCTGCCCCTACCCTGTCCATCTGAACACTGTGTGTTCTGGGAAAAAGCCCACCAGCACCGTGGGCTGACTCAGCCTCCCCTCAACCTCCTCCAGACACATTCCTGCCTGGGATCCAGCCAGTTCTGTGTCCAGCCTACTGGCCTCCAGTGAGGCCGTAGACCATATAGTAGGGAGGAGAGCAGAGGTTCACTCAACACATCTCCCCTTTCTATCTCCAGATCTTTACTGAATGTTAATAGCAAGCACAGCACGTGATTTGTCCACTCGTTAGGAAGACTTTAGGAGCTGGGGCAGTTGATACGCTAATGAGAAGATAAAGGAATTTAGAAATCCTCTTGAGACCATCCCTTGGTTTACAAAACTATTGATGCATAATCCTGTTTCGTGTGTCAATAACCAAATACTACCTCAATCTTGCTTTCGGCATGTCTTTTAGGCAGATAGTTCCCTGGGATGGACCAAGGAGATTGCCCTCCAAGAAGTCAAAAGAGAAAGCACATTAAAAATTAAAAACATCAGCCATGCATTTCCTCCTCCAGATTGCCTGCTCCTGGAGGCAGGAGCCACAAGGCACCTCGCCACACCCAGGGTAATGCCCTTGCTGAGCTGTCACTCAGTGACTGCTCCCTGGCTCGGCAGAGCTTTGTTCTGTGAGCAAAACTTGGATCACTTTATTTTGTGAAGTGCCTTGTGCCATTAATGTCATTAATTAATTCCTGCAGCAGGTAGTTACCGGGTACCTGCTGTGTGCCAGGCACTGTGCTGGGCACTGTAGAAATGCGAAGACGGACTGAAGCTGGAAGGCATGATGTTTGCTGAAACACCCACAGTTCAAACAACTGCCTCAATTTGGAGGGACTGCTGGGCAATGAAGTGCATGTTAACAATCCTCTGGGGGTTCCTACCCACTTCCCACGCTGCCTCCTTGAAGGCTGCTTGAAGCGTTCGGCAGATTTCCAATGCTCCGTCTCCACTGCACTCCTCATTGCTGTCAAGCATGCAAAGGCCTCTGTTTCTTAGAAATGTTTAATGTGTCATTGCCTGACCTGATCTATAAATATTGGTGCCCGCGGTGCCAACTCCCTCATGCTTGATGGGGAGGCCACCCTGGAAGTGCGGTTCAGCTGAGCTCCTGATTTATTTCTTAGGTTACAGACCAATGAGAATTCTTAATGGAAGTAACTTCTTTAGTGACCCAGGAAATGTGGAGAGGGCCAAAGCTCTCTAAATCCTTTCCTCTTTGATTTTTTGACCATAACTGATTTGCACTTCATGGTCTACCCTCAGAGACAGCCCTGCCTGGGGATTGATTCTGGCTTTGTGAAGCTCACAGAAGCTGAGTGTAAATTTCAGGCCCATTGCAGCTAAAATAAGCAAATGAGGCTGCTGTAATTTTAGGACAGCAAATGGATGATTGCAGAGTAGAGCACAAAGATGCTGTTTTTGAAAACAAAGAGAAGGTGATGGTTTGCCAAAGGGCTTTGCCAGAGATGACCTAACTGCTGAGCAATTTGGCATGGGAGCAATACTAAACCTGGAGAATCAAATTTAAATTCTAGGCCAGGATCTGCCACTGACTGGCTGTATGACCTTGAAAGAGTCACTGTCCATCTCTGGGTTTTCCTTCATTGGTAAAACAGTTGAACTAAACAATTTTCAAAATCCTTCCCAGTTTCAGGAAGACACGGTTTTGTGGTCCAGCCGAGATTTCCTCGTCTCCGCACATGTGCGGCTCTGCATGGGCTTCGGCCCGGCTCACTGCAGCAGCCACGGAGCACTGTCGTTGCCAACTTTATACTCACATAGAGCAAGTGGCTACCACTCAGGAGGGTCAAGGTAGGGTGCTACCTGGTCCTGTGTCCAATGAGCCTCTTTTTAAAGCAAGTTCTAGAGATGCAGTTGGGTTAAGGCATTACGTGTGAGGCGTGGGGTGGGGTATAGGTAGCTGGCCCATCCAAAGGGGAGAGTGGACAGGATTCTGAGACTGAAACTTGTTCTTGCCCCGCTGTTCACTAGCAGTGTGATCTTGGATAACTTTCTCTGTACTCAGCGTCCTCTTCCAATGAGAAGATTCTCTCTGGAATCCCTTCTGGTCTCACATGCTACCACGCCATGATCGTGTAAGGCAGTGCTGCCCTCATTAAAACAAATCATAAAACCTTGAACTCTCCAGGGCTTGAGAGGAGCAAAAGTTTCTGCAGGAAACACAAACATCTCCCTGGGCAGCAGAAATCAGAGTGCATCCTTCCGGGAGGCACGACTGAGTGAGAACAGATGAGAAATCATTAAATAGCGGTCTTCCCTGTGGGGCTTTGAATTCTGCTTTAATGAGGGCTGCTGTTCCTTACAGAATTCACTGGTCAGTCACAGTGTGTGGTATGAAACCAGACTGGTCTAGAGAAAATTAGAGTGACAACTTCATCACAAACTGCTATTACCTGGGCACCTACCAAATATCAGCCTCTGGTTCTCATTCCTTGGGTTGCCAAAATCCAAACCCACTTTCTGTGGTGGGTCTTGGTGGGAGGCAAAGCGTTACAAATGGGCGAGATGCTTTCTCCCTAGCACTGCTGGAGGACTCGGGCGTGGACACGTGGCTCAGGCCCTATCAGTTGCTGCTCTCTAGACTCTGAATCATAAACAATTTGAGTACACTCATGACAGTTCGGCGGCAGTGGACATGGGCAAGGACCCCAGCTGGCTTGTTCTTAGTAAAACCTGGTTGTGTTGTCTGCTGCTTGGCTGTCGGCAGTTCCCTTAATTTTCCCACTTTCCAAGCCTTATTGTTCAGACTCCTGCTGACTCTGAGAGTCCTTTCTGCTTGTGGTAACCAGAGCTGGTTTCTGCTGCTTTCAGCTCAAATTCTGAACTGATACTTTGCTCTTAGTTTACAATGACCCTCTGGGGAACTATATCAATACCTTTCCGCATCACTGAAAATCTTGGTGCTGTCTTGCCCCAGTCCCTGTGATGACCAGTCTTTACTAGTTTTGCCCTGTAGCTCTTACTTCCTACCTTGGGGCTTCTGTGATTCCAAAGCATGAGGCATCGGGGGAAGCCAGTATGCCAGAAGGCAGCCGTGGAGCCACCCACAAGCAGTGAGGAACAGAAGCCAGTGGAGGAATGTTCTCTCTGTTCCTCTCCCAGGTGAACAGTTCTGTGATATAGTTCATAGGCCTCTCAGAAGACCACCCAGCAGTGGCCTATTCAATAATATGGAATTATACGAGAGTCCCATCTTGAATGTTCCATTGGCCGGTCCTTCACTCCTGTTCTCTGAATCCCTTGCAAAATAAATGACCTGTTTCTTGGGCTCTGCTTTGGGGGTTGGGGGACTGAGACAGGAACTGGGCCTCGGAGACATTAAAGAGCTTGTTCCCAGATCACACAAAGCACAGAACAAAGGCCTCAATCTGGAGGACTTTGGCTCCACAGCATTTGACCTTTTCTTTGCCACAGTGCCCAATGAGTGGGGAGAACATAGGGCTGGTCTCTGAGTCAGTGACAGGGGGCTATCCTGGTTCTATCGGACTGGTTCTGCTTTACCATGACAGGGAGCAACCACCGGCAGAGATGAGGACATTAGCACCATCAGCCCGGTGGGTAGGGGGTTTACTGAGCAGCAAGGGGGCGGCTGTTAGGCACTAAAGACCGGAGTCTGGGTGCTGAAGGGGAGATACCAGAGTGCAGCAGGGAAAAGGGGCTGATGACAAAGTTCACCCAGCTTACACAGTCCAAAGGTGAGCACGGATCCAGGCAGGTACCAGTGAAGAAGCAGAGGAGGCAGGGGCCATAGTGGACATCTCTGGGTTCAAGTCCTGCTGTCAGCACTTGGTGACCCTGGGCAAATCACTGCGCATCCCTTTCTTTAAGGACACCTCTCCATGCAGGAGTGCCCGTCTGTCTCCCTGTCTCCGTCTCTCTTACCCTGCCATGCGCTGTGTGGCTTCCTCACAGGCAGGCCTGTGCATGACTGCTCCACATGGTCTTGCCCCCACAGCTGATTGGACCAGCAGCCACTATCCAAACAGAGCCATCCAGGGTCTCTCCTTCTGCATTTGGAATTCAGTCTAAGAGACAAAATCTCTCGGGGGCTGGAAGTAATGTGTCGGTGGGTGTATTTGGCAGGCAGCTGTGATTTGTGCAGCAACTAGAAGTGGAGAAAGAGCTGATCTGCAGAGAGCATGAAGCAGAGACTCAGAGAAAGCTGAAGAATGGGGCTGGGGTGTGGATCTTGAGCGCCGTCAGGCCTGCTCCGGCAGCTTCCTGAAGCAGCATCCTATCTCTGGGTTCTGGGAGGCACGCTGTATCTTTACAAAACCCAAACAAGCCTTTTTTTTTTTCTTGCTAAAACTAGTCTAACTTCTGTTGCTTACAACCCAACAGTCCCAACCAAGGATTACAATCCCTGGAATACAATCCCAATATACGGATTATATTGAACACACGGTCAGAGCTGGCAGCGGCAGGCAGGCCACAGCGAGTGGGACAGACACTGTCCGTGTGCTCTGTTTATCAGGGAAATGCCCTGTGGTCCCTTTTGGAGCCTCGCAGCTGACTCCCAGCCGCTCTTCCCAAACCAGTTATTTCAACGCATTTCTTTCAGAGCCTTGCCTAGTAAAGGGTCACGACCAACACGCCTCGGAGACTTTGCAGGCCCCAGACAGACAAGTCAGCGTTTCCCAAACTCGGCCTGAGATCGATGTTTAAAACAGAGACCCCACTGCAGCGGGTCGGGCTATGGCCTGCCCAGGGTGCTGCTGCTCTGAGGGCCGCTCCTGGACTAGCAAGGACTTGGCTCCCCTGTTAGGAATTACAAACGAGTGGCTTGTTAGAATGCCAAATCGGCCAGCAGGGTTGAAACCAAGTAAATATCCTAAGCAGGGGCAAAAACTCACTACTTTTAATTGATGAAAAAAATGATCTGAATAGCGCATTCCTGCTAAAAAAAAATACCGTTTTATTTCTTGCAATAGTGCACGGGGAATAATTGGCCTAGTAGGAAAGAATAGATAAGCACACATTGTAATTAGCATATCAATGACCAATAATTAAAAAGGGGTTTCTAAAGAGCTGGAGGATGTTTGAACAGTTTTTTCGCTCCCTTGCAAACGCTCACACAGTTTCGCTATCTCCATGTTCTTTTGGCGTGCTTGCATTATCGTTTGGGCGAGCGGTTTTACTGAGCAGCCAGGGCAACACTAGACTTCACGTGTGGCTGCGGCAGCGCACACAGATTCCTCAGCAACGCAGCCCCGTTGGCGGTGCCAATCTCCTCACCGAAGGCATTGCTTTTGTTTTATTTTCTCTTTCAAGAAACTGACATCTTAGCGCCTCATATCCATCTTAGTTTAAACAAATGTTTTGATTACATCCAAGTGAGAGCCCAACAAAAGCTGTTGGGACTGAACTGACGCATTCGCTATTAGTTTTAGACAATTTGTTCTAATATTGTCTGGAATCATTCGTTTACACACCCATACAGATTTGATTACTTTACTTGTTTCATTAATCTTTATTTGTTTAATCATCTGTTTAATCTGTTTAATCATTGGTTTAAGTGGAAAGATTACATGAAGATGTTTAGCGTTGGCTCCTACAGGCATTCTGACGTGGAGCCCAGTTCCTTGCCGACTATTCATTGCATTCTTTTATGGGGCTTCATGATCCACTTTATAGCCTATAGGATGCTTCAGGGAATTCAATAATTTAGCAGTTCTTCACCATTGAACATGATATATTTTTTAAAATGTTATTTAAATAAGGCGTATTTGTGGAATACTTGGACTCCAATTCTGGGCTTACAGTTCCTCTTCTCCCAAACAAATGCGACATTTAAATTGGCACTGAGGCTATTCTTGAAGCAATTGGGAAGGTCTGGGAGATGGATATTCCCAGGATGAGAGGAGGGTTTCTTCTCTTTAGGTGTGTTTGCTCTGAGAGTCTAGGCAGTGCCCAAGAGGTGATGGAGCACTGTAACTCTCAGGGATGTTGCCCCCCCTCCACCATCCCATCCCACCTACCCATCTCATGATCGTTTCATGAAAAGGCTTCCTTCTGGGCTCCTAGAGTTCAGTGTTCATGTACTACCAGTTCCCGAAGCTACTTTTCCACTCCTGCCTAGCTATCTGGGAACTTCCCTGTGCTCCTTTTAGTCATTCTTTTCTCTTTTCTTTCCTTCCCTTCCCTTCCTTTCCTTCCCTCTCTTTCTCTCTTTCCTTCCTTCCTTCCTTCCTTCCTTCCTTCCTTCCTTCCTTCCTTCCTTCCTTCCTTCCTCCCTCCCTCCCTCCCTCTCTCCCTTCCTTCCTTTCCTTCCTTTCCTTCTTTCCTTCTTTCCTTCTTTCCTTCTTTCCTCCTTTCTTTCACATTCCCAGAGGAGCTGCCCAAGCTGGTTTGGAAAACTGTGGGAGGAGCTGGCAGCCACACTCCTCAGGACACTGTTCCCAGATGGGGCCCTTCAGGGTATTATTGGGCTGTGGGCATCACTGCAGTGGCATGCTTAGTGGAGTTACCCAGGGAACCCACAGACTTTTAACTGCAAACAGGGCCTCCACCCTCTGAAATTTTCCCTCTTCCATCAGACTTTGAGCTCAATGTTCAGAGAGGTGGCACTGCTGGCTGTCCAGCAAACCATTCAGCTGATTAAATGCTGGTGCTCTGTGGGGTGAGCTGCTGTGGCCCATGAGAATACAGAAGCAAGGGGGCCCTCCTTATGCAAAGATCCTACCCACCGCTCCCCACTACTGCCAGTGGAGGCTCATTCCCCTAGTAACAATGGTCTAAGTTAACAACTTCTCCCCTAGACTCCAAATTGGTACCAGGCTTTGGAACAAAGAAATATAAGTTCTGGTAGTTCCTTGTATTTAAAGGGAGGTGAAACAGATGGTGCCTCATTCCATAATTAGAGGCCCTGAAGACTGTGGAAGCTAGACAGAGTCTTTAGCAATGAGAGGAACTCAAGGAAGAGGGAGGAAGACAAGATGAACTTGAACAAAGGGATTATATACAAAAGAATACAGTCTTCAGTTGTCTTTACATATGATCTTTTAGAACAGACTCAATTAATTATTGTGGTGTAAACCACAACAGGGGTAAGGAGTGAGGGCACGTTGGCAGTAAAGTGGTACAGAGAAACTTTGAGGGTGATGGAAATGTTTTATATCTTGTTAGTGGACATTTGGGTTGTTTCCATTTTAGGACTATTATGAATAAAACTGCTATGAACATCCTTGTACAAAGTCTTCATATGGACATACGTTTTCAGTTCTCTAGTGGTAGAATGGCTGGATCATATGATAGATGCATGTTTAGCTTTATAAGAAACTACCACTATGTTTTCCAAAGTGCTTGTGCCCTTGCACATCCCCACCAATGGTGTATGAGACTTTGACTTGGTCCATATTCTTGTCAACACTTGGTATTGTCAGTATTTTAATTTTAGACATTCTAGGGATGTAGAGTGCTATCTCATTGTAGTTTTAATTTCCACTTGCCTACAACTAATGAGAATGAGCATTTTTCACGCGCTTATTGATTTTTCATATATCTTCTTTGTTAAATGATCTCTTCAAATCTTTTGATCATTTGAAACTTGGTTGTCTCTTATTATTGAGTCATATTTTTCTTTTTATATTTTAGATACAAATCCTTTGTCACACATTCATATTGTGAATATTTTTCCCACTCTGGTTGCTCCTTTTCATTTTTAAGTGATGACTTCTGAAGAGTAGAAGTTTTTAATTTTGATAAAATTCACTTAATTATTTTTTTCCTTAATGGTTTGTGTTTTTGTGTCTTATCTAATAAACCTTCACTCACATTTATCTAAGAAAACTGCAATGTTGAAAAATTTTCTCTTATATTTTCTTCTAGAACTTCTGCAGTTTACATTCTTACATTTAGGTCCATGATCCACTGTGTGTTAAATTTTTGTTTCAGCATGTCTGTTTTTGTCTTTATACATAAGTAAAAATTTTGCTGGGTATACAATTTACAGATTACTTTCCCATTTCCAAACTCTGTAGATATTTTTACTATGTTTTCTGTCATAGAATATTTCTGTGAAGAATCTTTTTTTTCTGTGAAGAATCTTGAAGTCATCCTGATTTTACTTCTTAAAGATGATTTATATGTTCAACCAGAATAATATTAAGATTTTTGTATTATTCTAAAATGTTCAATAACTTCATCAAGATATATCATGGTATTAGTTTTTCTTCATTTTCCCCCTTTAAGGTATATAGTTATAATTTTTAATTTCAGGAAAATTTTCTTCTAATATTTTGCAAACTATCTTTTTTATTTTTATTTCAAGTATAAACCTTTTTTTTAACTTAATTATAAAGTTTTAGAAAAGATTTTGTGTTTCTCTTATCTACTCTTCCATATCCTTTTGGAGGCTAAGAAAATGATTTAGAAAAAGAATAAATTCTTCCCTGGAAGAAAGAAGTTCTCTAAAGAATGTAAATTGGAAATAAAAGGAGGTGTGTGTGCTGTACTCACGCAAGCACACACACATGGCTGGAATATACACACGGAGATGCCAAGTGGTTATCTCACCTACACGTGTTTCTTTTTGGTACACTTCTATATTTCTCTTTTGTCTACAATGAGCATATATTGCTTATGCAATAACTCCCAACACTCCAGGCAGAGTTTGGGAGCAGAGAGGAGGAACCTCGTTCAATAGCTCATTTATTCTACCTTTACTGAGCACTGACTTCCCTTGCACCAGAGATTTAACACTTTCCCTCTTATTCAGGCTGGAATTGTGATTCCAGGGAGAAAATTAAGGGTTGGAAGTTTGGCTGCTGGTGCCAACAATCTCTGAAATGGAGGATGTGTCCCTTATACACGTGTCCTGGAGGCCAAGGTCCTGAGCACTCCCCTGTGTGAGGCGGACTGGCTGCCGGTGGGGCAGGTTAGCCTGCAGATGTGTCTGACTGACTAACACAGTGGCTACTTTTTACTTTTAGTTTTTAAATTTCTGAGCCTTTAACTGGGAGATGTGCTTCCAGTTTTCCACAGTTTCCTCAGCCCATCTCTTGAGGCTACCTAGGTCTGCTTCGCTCATTCACGTTGGCTGCCTGCTCCCTGCAGGCGTCTGAGCTCGTGACCTGCTGGTCCAGGAGATGGCAGAGGGGCGTTCTGCAGACGCCAAAACAAGGTCCTTGATACTTTATCTTTCTTCGTTCGTATTTATGTACTCACACCCTAAGACCAAAAAAGAGAGACGAAGGTAAGTATACATGGCGCGTAGCATCGTTTGCAGTTCATGGGGAGTGGCGGCTTTGGTCCTGAGCTTCACGGTGGCCGGGTCAGAGAAGGCAACCCAACCAGTTTCACAGTCCAGATTGTCAGTAAGTCTAGAATTAACTATTTGCTTAACAGAAACAAAGGTTTACTTCAAAATCAAGCTCATGAGATGAAAACTGCCTCTCTATTCTTCCCCTAGATGTGGGAGCTCAGAACCCTAAAATGACCCCAGAAAAAGCTGTACAAATATACTCAATGCAAAATGTGTGCATAGGAAGCTTGATGTCCACTCAAGCTAGCTGAGAGGAGAAAGGATTTTGAATGTAGTATGTAGTAACTTAGGACATCCTTCCTTCCTTCATAGATAGCATTGGTATTTTCTAAGTGAAAACTGAAATATTTCATCTGTATATACAAACTAGCCTGGCCTCTGTGTCCAAAGTCTAAAATAAATGGGATCATTAATATATTTTTAAAATAACTCAATTTCTTTCTGTTTTTTTTTTCCTGCCTAGTTTAGTGGCATGGTATAAAAGCGGGGGACAGGAGTCATAGTTAGTCGCTGGGAAGTGAGGACGGAACAGAAAGGATGTTCTAGTGCTGCCATTCTGCATGTTTCTAATCCTGGCTGCTCAATGGGAATGCCAGGAGATTTGTTAACAAATACCAGTGCCTGGGTCTCAGCTGAATTTTGAATCTCTGGGGTGTGGTCAAGAGAATTATTTTTGTTCAAAAGATCTGGTAATTCTAAAGTGCAGCCAGGGCTTTGAGCTCTGATCCCTTCGGGCCAATGGTTCTCCCACCTGAATGCATGAAACTCACCCAGCAAGCTGGTTAGATGCAGATGCCTGGGCTTCACCCCTCCCTAAATTAGTAAGCCTCTAGAGCGAAGCCAGCGTTAACAAAAAACTGAGCTAGTCTCTCTCCCCACCTAGCATCACAAAGTATGTGATGTGTCTTAGCACGTGGAATAAATGAACAATAGAGCAGTTGGTAGAAATGGCATCAGAAACTAGAGAAAAAAATATAGTAGAAACCTGAGAGGACAATCATAACTGAACACAAATTTTTGCTTTGTTGCTTCTGCAACCATCTCCTCCGTCCCTGCTACCCTGAGACATCATTCTTACAATGCTATAGAACTTTGCCAGCCACAACTTCCCTCACCTGAAAAATGGGATGGTAATCCATGGTGCACAGAATGGTGTTCCTCCATAGCCACTGAAGGGGAAGGGGTTCAGGGCTGTCCATTTCTAAGGGAGGCAGGGGTGGGTGTCAGGTCCCCTCTCTCGTGCATGCTGCCATCATCACACAAGTCATCATGCCTGCCAAGCCGGGAGGTGAGCTTCCAGTGGAAATCTCCCAGCTGCCTGTTGCCAGTGCCTGACAGTTCATTTCACATGGGAGGTTAAAGGCACTTCTGTCTTGAGCAGGCATTTCCCATAAACCAAGAGATGGCCTGGGAACTGTCTAAAGCAGCGAGTCAGCGGGCGGCGGGAGCAGCAGCAGACAAGCGGGCCCTTGGCCTGCTCCCCCAGCCGGCCGGGCTGTCTGAGGCCCAGCTGAAGGATGAATTTCATGTGACGTCTGTGTTTTCACTCCGAGGGACTCGATAAAAGCTGCTGCAATATTTCACCAGCTCTGGTGTTTGTCGGCTCCACTAATCATCAGCCTCAATCACTGGTGCGATATTTTATGAATTAATAAAAATGATCTCGGGCAGTCCAGGGGGACCTAGAGAAGAAATGTGTGCAGTAGAATTTTAATGAGCACCGTGGGGAATTTCCACCCTTTCTCGCTTTTTTTTTCTATCTTCCCTTCTCTCTTCCACACCCGTCCCTGAAAATTTTTCTTGCCCACCTTCCCACTGTGGCCCCCCACCCCCCACCTTTAGCAAATCATAGCTGGAGTTGCTCTAAATCGCTGTCACGCAAATTAGGTGTTTTTCCTCAGCCTGTTGTTTGGCCCACAACGCTGCCAGCCAGGGCCCCAAATGTGCCCTGCGCACCTGCTCTCTGTCCTAATTGAGCAGATGATCTGCCGATTTGTCATGCTTAGCCCAGTCCCCCTTCCCCGAGCCCCTCCCCCGACAGCCAGCCCTGGCTCTCCTGGAACAACGGGCAGATGTCAAGCTGTGTGTGTGTGTGTGTGTGTGTGTGTGTGTGTGTGTGTTATGACAGATCTTGTACTCATTATTGAATAATTCATTGTTTCGTTAATGTCTTCGGATACCATCTCTCACTTCCTCACTCTTCCTCTCTCTCATCTGGCTCGCTGGGGAAAACTTGATTATGCCTGCTGCTCTGACGACAGAGTATACAGATAAAAGATAATTGCTTGGCTTGACTCCTCCATTGATATGAAAATAAGATTTAAATTATTCACTCCGGTTTAAAGGTTAGTTGAAGGTTATTACAGGGGATGAAGGGGGAAAATCACTCTTTATAACGTTCAGGGTTGAGATAAGACAGGTTTGAAAGGGCCTAATTTGCACTGTAGGCAGAGGCGCCTTGTTGTGAATAAACTGAGAGTCCCTCCAGAGATTTTAATCTGGGGGAAGTCAATTATTTATAAGCAAATTACGGCCAGCTCTCATATACGCAAGACGCTCCGTGTCATAAATCAGCGCGCGGCGGTGTCTGTTTCCTTCTCGGCACCCAGTGCTGCTTGATCTCCGAGCCCTGGCCCTGCTGGTGTGGGGGTTTGACAGGGCTCCCTACTGGAAGGGGGGCTGCCTTGCCGGGGGCTCTCTTTAAAAGATAACAGTACTAATACAACACCGTCTTGGCTTTGGTGGTCGGTGCCTCTGCTCCATCAGGACAGCCCTACCTGAAGGCAGCTCCTTCTCATCCACAGCCTTGCCTTCCCAGGGAGCTACGTGGCTCAGCTCCACGTAAGAAAGCAGCTCAGAGCTGCTTGTTCCCAGGGAGGCAAATCTCTGGCCTGAGGATCCGTAATTGTTGGCCTTCCATGTTTCTGGAAGTTGGGCACTGTCTCAAAAAATATCCAGCGTCCTCCTCAACAACACCTGTGCATTGATCATGGGTAGCCATTTCCATTAAAAAAAAAAAAAGAACGAGGGAAGAGAAACCTCTCATCTACTTCGGACCAGAAGGCACTCCCTGCCCCGTCCTGCGGACTGGCCTCGCGATGCCCCCGAGAGCTGCTGGGTGAGCGGCTCGCTTCTGGGCTGCGCTCCTCAGACTGGCCTTTTACTGCGCCTTCACAGGGACCCGCAGGTAGGGCGCCCTCGCCACCAAGCCTCCAGCCCCGGGACTGGTGCAGGAGGATATGCGGCCAGATAACAGGGAGGGCGGTTCAGAGAACAGGGCTGTTGGATCTCTGCAGAGGGTCCTGGCCTGGATGTCCTGCAGCTTCCCACAGTGGTGGGGTGGAAGCACGGAGGCCACACCAGGGCAGGGGCCCAAACAGGTGTGCTTGCCCTCTGTCTGGTGCTGCCTCTCCAGATGTTTGCAAAACCTCCAGGCTGTCAGCCCAGCGGTGTTCTCCACCAGGTTTCAGGAAAAGTCTGGAATAGCCTGGGCTTGTGGGGGATCCTGGCCTGGCAACGGAGAGGGTTGACCTGTCTGACTCAGGGGCAGTGTGGGGAGCAAAGAGCAGCTGGCAGCAATGGTATGAGGAAACTGGAAGCCTCAGGTGGAATCAGTGCCACTTCTGAGCTTACAGAAGACAGTCTTCACCCCACTCAGCCTGGAGCCAATGACTTACAGAAGCTCTGCAGGAAAAACAAATGGGCTGTATGTGTGTCTGTGAGATATCCACGTGGACGTTCCCATACCCGTGTACTAAAGCAACACGCACCCTTTGCGGCGCGCTTTGTGCGGCTTCCTCACTGCAGCCCGAGGAGCCAATGACTTGCCGAAGTCACACAGCAAGTAAATGATGGGGCTTAGACCCAAACCAAGCTCTCCTGACACCCTGCTGATGCTTTTTTAGCTGTGTTTTCCATCTGATGTTTGAGATGCAGGATACGGTGAACGTTGTTCCTCATCTTACAATCCAGCGCCTCATGGATGTGGGATGAGGGATGGGCTTAGTTCCTCATCTGGACAGGTGTCTCCTAGGTCCCTTCAGTACTAAGTTCTGTAAACATGAATTTAGTAAAATACTTCTCCAGGAACATTCTGAGGGGCAGAAACCCTACCACTAAAAGAAAAGACATTTGCTGTGTCCTTAATCCAGACAAGGCATGCTCCAGGCCCTGCGAGGGGCACAGGTGACAGGATTCACAAAGATCTGGTCAGTGTACAGAAACAAAAGGTTCAAATAAAAATATTAAGGAAAAATAAGCAGATGACTCCAAGCCCATAGTGGTGAGTGAGCAGCGCGAGTGAAATACTGTAGGCGTCCCTGTCGGGAGGGACTGCCGCAGGTGGACGGAGCAGGGAGGTCCAGCTTCTGGGAAGAAGATGCACTGAGTGGGTGGAAAGGGGATGGAAGCCCCGGGGAAGACAGGCTGGAGGTGTGGGGTGGTGGCGAAGGAGTGGCCACACTGGGGGACTCCTGGACAGCCTCATGTTCCGTGGAGTCCCTGCCGGTCTCGGAGCAGAAGGATGAGGGCCGTGTCTGAGGGACACCAACTGGAATGAAGCGCTGAGGTAGGAAATCTAAGATGAGGAGGCTGACCAGGGCATAGGGTCATAGGGATGAATTAAATTTTTTCAGAGATGAGACGATAGGACTTGCTAAGAAACGTAAAGGAGAAGGAAGCACAACAAGAGTACAGAAAGAAGAGGAAGGCTGGTTTTGGGTGGGGAAATGTGAGGAGCTTACTCTGGGCTATGCAGAAAAGTCCTGCAGATAGTCAGTAACCAAGGACAGAAGTGAGCTTAGCCAGATGGGACCTCCTGTGCCCACACGCAGGGTCTGGGGAAGTGGGGGATGTGACGCGACAACACGGTTGTCAGCAGCTGAGCCGGCCCTGGGTTTCCGGTGCTCCTTCCAGGGGGCTGCACTGCCTCCTGGCAGCATTTCCACTCCCCGGAGAGAAAAGGAAGTTGCGTGCTGTCCCTGTGACCTGTCCCTCAACTCACTTCGCTATTAGGGGTGGGAAGGCTTAACGCTCTTCACTCAGGTAAGGTAAGGTCTGCAGGAATATCACATAGTGTTTTAATTATTTCGAATCTCTGGGTTCTGGGAGGCCCTGCGAGAGGTCTGGGATGGAGGCCATTCCACCAGCACGAGAGATTGATGGCCAGGCAGGCCCACTAGGTTAATGAGTCTGAGGTCTGCAGGAGATGGGTATCCATCCAATCGGTGGATATTAAAACCCTCCTAATCATTTTTGCAGGCTGACACCCTAATGGGATCCGGCGATGCTCCTGAATTTAAGCTCTCATTACCCATTTCCACCCACAGGTAACAGGTCCTGCTCATTCGCCACAGGCAATTTCCTGCCCCATTAGCTGTGAAAATCAGAGGGCAGCTGGGCCTTAGGGAGCAAAGGAGCCCATTCCCCCTCTTCTCAAACATGGTGAAGTAACCCTGCCTATAGGATGCTGGGCTTTTGTGAATCCAAGCACAAGGCGAGAGTGGAGTGCACCAATGTGAGAGGCTAGATTACGTAGCACCCATCAAATCGGGCAGAGCAGGGGGCGGGGGGGGGCACTTGCTCACTCTCCCCCATGTAGCAGAGCCTGGGATCAAACTTTCAAGCCTACAACGTTCATTTCTCCTGCTTTTTATAACAACCCTTCACATCAGACAGAAAATGTGGTCTGCTTTTCAGGATAATTTCTCATCCATCATCTTGCAAGCCTTTGAGTGGAATAATAGCACACATTATCCGTCCCCCGGGCCTCACACACAGAGACGCCCAATGCCGCCGTGGGCTGGTTTCTGACCACACACTACCTCTTGTTGCCGCCTCTCCATGCACTTTTCCTTCCTCTGAAACCAGGTTAAAGACGGCAGAGGCCACATCTGCACTAGCTATCTACTGCTGTAGAACAAATCACCCGACACATGGCAGCGGAAAGCAACAGCAAACATTTATCGTCTCACAGTTTCTGTGGGTCAGCAGTCCTGGAACTCCGTGGTTAACGGAGCAGGTCGTGAGTGGGTCAGTAGAGTGGCCTCTCTGTGTTTACCTGTGTGGGGCGTGGAGGAGTGTCTTTAGTGATAAATGCTGAACCGGGGCTTAACAGAGCTAGGTGTGTGACTCACTCCACACAGTGACATTCAAGAGCAGCTTAGCTGGGTGGGCCTGGCCTAGGGTCTCCCAGAAAGGGGCAGTCAAGACATCAGTCAGGTATGGATTCATTTCCAAGGTGGCTGACTCTCTTGCGCCCCTGGGAAGTTGATGCTGGCTGTTGCCAGAGGCTTCAGTTCCTCGCCACTCCATGAGGTTGCCCGAGTGTGATAGCATTTCCCACGGTGTGTGTTCCAGGAGCAGCACTGTCTTGTATGACCTAGCCTCAGAAGTCACGCTCCATCTTTTGCAAGAAAGCCATAGCTTATGAAGGTCAGCCTATCCAGAGTGTGAGGCAACTGCACGAGAGCACAGGAACCAGCAGGCACTGAGACCATTGTGGAGGCTGGCCTCCAAGGCGTCTGATGAACCACACTCTCTGTAGGCCCTCACTCACAGCAGGCGCTCAGTAAAGGGGGCGGGACTTTGTCGGCACCCACCTGGCTTATTTAGTCTTCATATCAGCCCGAGAGCAGGTTATACTTCCCAGCAGAAGAAACAGCTCAGAAAAGGGCTTGCTCAGAAGCATGGAAGACTGTCTTTTTTCGAAGTTCATGCCCTTTCTTTTCTACTAAACTTCTTACTTTAAGTTAAGGATTGATTCTTCCTTAACAAGAATTCTGTGATAGAGCTGGGGTGGGTGGTATTATGCCCATTTTAGAGATGAAGAAACTGAGGTCCCAAGAATTTAGTGGCAAGCAGCCGGTGTAGGGCTGGCACCACAATTCAGCACTCCTGCCTTTGAGACTAATGTTCCACCCACCAAAAATGCAGCCTCTCAGTGCATTGTCTGTAGGCTGAGCCTCCCCAGCACTCTCTCTACAGCTCTGAGGGGGAGGGGAAGCCGTGTCCTTCCTGTGGCATGAAGAGTGGGTGGAGAGACAGGGACTGGCTCAGTAGGGAGGGGCTAGGACAGGGTGGGGCATCCCTGCCCTGACCCGCAGCCCTGTCCCACAGCTAACAGGGCTTCATCCCTTTCATGCCACCACCCCAGGTCCTCTTTCACTTTCCAGGCTTTATATCCCATAAAGCCCTGGGGACCATAATTATTCCCTCATAAAAACCTGGCAGGGAGGCCAGGTGGGTCATCTCGTACCTAGTTTACTAATGAGGACACGGAGAGACCCAGAAACTTGTCTCTTTTCTTCAGGCACCTTCCCCCTACCTCCTCCGGAACTCCTGCTTTCCCTGTTTGGTTTCTCCCATAACGCTTAGTGCTCCTGACGTTCTTTCGGTTTTTCCTCATTAACGAATGTGTTTCCCTGCCCAATCTCAGATGTAGGTTTGGGAGGGCAGGGGTGTTTGTTTTGTTTGTTCGCTGCAGGGTCTGGCACTCAGGGGACCCTCACAGCATACTCACTGACTCCTACTTGCTGGTGGTGGGGGGCGGAGGCAGGGACCTCTGTCAGCACTGCCAGCTCACAGGTGAGGAATCACATTCAGAGACCGTGGACCCACTCAAGGTCATAGGCAGTAGGCAGCCTGAAGGCACGACCCACCTCTCTGCCAAGCTGCCTCTCATGAGCGACCTGAGCGACCTGTGTGTGACTGGGAAAGGAAGAGGGAGCCATTCCCTCCTCACTCTCAGCGGGGTGGGGGTGAGGGTCCAGGAGTGCCTCCTGGCCTTAGGGACAGAGCCACCCTCCCCCCGCCCCGGAATCTCTCCACTTCCTCCTCTCCGTCCCCACCTGCCCGGAAGATGATTGCTGATGTCAGTCACGCCCTAGGGACTCCCAGGCCAACCTCATAGCATCAGAGTTGAGAGGGACAATGGGTTCACAGAGTCCATTCTTCCAGTTTATGGATGGGTAAACTGAGGTCAGAGAGGACAAGAGACTAGTAAGTGTCCTTCCAAAAATGCAGCATTTCAGATGGCCGGGCACTCATTTCTGCACCCACTTCCCTGCTCCCCTACACTGTTATTAATTAATCCCTCCTCTTATCCTCCCAACATGCTTTGTGGCTCACTGCTTCCCCCTTGTCATGGGAACAAAATCCCACTGCAGGACCAACCTCTCTGGGCCTAGTGTGGGTCTAGCTCTAAATCACTGGCTGACTTTGGAGACCTCAGTTTCTTTGTGTATAAAGAAGGAGGGGAGCCCTCGCCAGGGGGAACGGGGTCAGTCTGGGGGAGTAGGGGTTGGGGCTGAGACTGTAAACCCTCAGTCCCCTTGGGATTTGCCTGTTCTTTGTGATACAGAAAATCTATCTTCCCTGAGGAGCACGAGGCAAGAGGAATGGTTTCTGGGAGTCCTGGTTCCCAAGTGGTTCCTGAGGTCAGAGTTCGGGGCCTTGGCAGCCAAGGATATGTCAGGAGCACAGGGTTTAACGACAGCTTTGCTCTGGTCGATGCCCTTTGGCAGGCACACCAAGCACTTTCTGTGCGCAAACTCTCCTCCCAGCCTTCTGGGGCACGCTGACCTCACCACGCACAGATGAGGCAACCAAGGCCCAGGGAGAGGTCCAGCACCCACCCCCTTCCTGGTGGGGGGGCAGGGCCCGGGCCTCCGTGCCCAGGTCAGTGACTGCAGGTCTGCTGCCTCCCTTCTCTGTCAGCTCTGGAAATGCTCTCAGCTTTTACCTTTGGTGCCCTCAGCCCAGGGTTGTGACAGAGCACATTGAGGTGGCAGGCTGTCTAGTCCTGCAGGGTCGCCGCCTCTGTGAGTGGGGAGGGCACATGGACACACAGATGCATGTCCTGGCGTGCACACCAGAGTGCACACAAACACACGCACATGCGCACACATGTAAAGACATCTCGTCCTTGTCTAGGCCACGTGGGCCAATGTGCACACACACGGGTTATCGTCCCACGTGTTCAACTCCATAGGGACTGCTACCTCGTGGGAGCCTCTGGATGCCCCTGGAAAAGCCCGTTCTGTTCTGTGGTTGGTAGGAGATACGGAGCAGGAAAGAGGCTGGTCCCTCCCCTTTCCCTCTGGGATACAGGTCCCTACGAGGCCCTCCCCTGTGCCTTTCCTGTGTTTCTCCCTCCATGGTTCCATTTCTCTTAGTCATCATGGGCTTCTCCTGTTTGCTTTGAAGGGAGGCAGGGGTGGGGGGCACTGACATGGGGGCCCACTCGACACTGCGCCCCACACTGGGCCGGCGCCCGCGCTGCCCGGCAGTGTTCTCATTGAAACAGCGTCGTCGACTGTTGCTATTGATTATGGCAAGATTGTGTGTGGCTAAGAGCTCCTCGGAGCCAACTGGTATATTAAGCAATCATTTCTATAGCAGCTGACATAACTCCCCCGGCATCGGTTTGTCCTAATGGGCTTGGTATTACTCATGTGCTAATTGATTGGGCACGGAGGGAAGAAAAACTAAATTCACTTGTGAGGCGATTTTATGGCAGAGCTCGTAACAGAGGTAATTTGCTGAAAATGTTCAGTCCCTCTTCGGTTACGTAAGATCGTCTGTGTTCCTGTGTTTCATCTCCTCTGCCTGGCCTGGCTGGCTGAGCTCGGGGAGGCGGGTTCCCCCAGGAGCCGGCTGACAGCCCAGCTTCCCCTCTTCCCAGGAACACGGCTGTCCTTGGGGAATGCTGACAATTAGTGCCTTATGCACAACCTTCTCGCCTCAGGGGTGGCTTTCAAAATATCTCAGCTTCTCCTGTTCAAAAACGACTCTGTCTAAGGGCAAATAGTTATTTTCGGATCAGCCATCTAGTGTTACAAAGCTCTTGTTCGGAAAGGAAAAGAATGAGGGGGGATTATTACTGTGCTTTTTAGAGAAGGAATATTTTGCCTGCAAGAGGGAGGGATGAGAAGGCTTGAAGGGCCTCCCCCCTCCTCTCTTTTCTCCTCCCCACCCCACTCCCCCTCCTCCCACCTTCCCTCCCTCTCTCCCCCTCTCCTCTTTCCTCCCTCTCTCCTCTTTCTTTCCCTCAATCCTTCCTTCCCCCTCCTTCCCTCCTTCTCCTCCTCCCTCCTCCCTCCCTCTCTCTCCCTCTCCCCTTCTCTCCCTCTCCCTCTCCCTCTCTCCTTTTCCTCCTCCCTCCATCTCTATCCTCCCTCCATCTCTATCCTCCCTCCATCTCTATCCGCCCCCGCCCCCCACCGCTTCCTCCCTGAAGCAGCCTGCCTTCCACTGACCCCTGGAGGAGTCTCAGCCTCTCCTTGGCACTGGCAGCAGCGTCACACTTGTGCCACGCTGGCACCAGTCCTCCAGTCCTGTCTGTCATGACTCCCAGGCTACCATGGTCTCCCTCTGGGCTCCTGGTGCCACCCTGTGTGGGTCGGGTGGAGATGACAGGGAAACATACACATTGCAGATTTCAGGGAGACTGGAGGGAGCAATGAGAGGGGAACGTGGGGGCTGCCGGGGAGGCACTGATCTTATCTACGCCTGTATTTCCCCATCCCTGGCTATCCTGGGATAATTAATAGGTTTCGAACATTTGCCCTGGAGCCCAGCTAGGTGAGGTGTGAATGAGGGAGAGAGGGGTCTGATTGTTCAACTCGTGGGTGGAAAAGAGGGCAGTTTTGTGAGAGACAGAGGGGACCGCCTTCGGTGTGGGTGGTTTGGGGCCTCTGGGATGGCCCTGTTCCTGAATGAACACGGTCTGCTTTGCCCCCTGTCTGCCTGAAAGCCCACCACACAGAGCATTATCCAGGTCTAGACAGATATTCTATTTAAAGTATATGAAATACAAATACCCCTGGGCAACAAACTCCCTGGGTTTCATTGGTCACTACTAGCTGACAAAGGAAGTTCCCCTGGGGGAAAGGTCTGGGGACTGCAGCGGGGACGGAGGCAATGGCAAGGGCTTGGGCACCCGGCAAAGCCTGATTCCCTCTCAGCCTTGGGAGTTTCCTATCCCGCGCCCTCGGGAAGTCCCCCGTGTTCCATGTATTCCCCAGGAAGCAAAGGTGTGGTGACACACCACCGAACACGGTTGGGGGGCGTTAAATGAGGCGATGTTTGTGTGGGTCTGGCCAGAGCCTGGCCCAGAGGAAACACTCACTAAGGAAGTGGTGGGTACTATTATTTGGGGTCACAGGTGGGCCATTCCTTGCCCCTGTGCCACAGTGGGCAGAGTTCCTTCCTGAGGCCCCTGAACAGGCATGAGCCCAAAGGCCAGCTCACGCCTGTCTCCCAGTGTCCCCTTGGTCAGCTTCCACCACTGAGACTGGGAGGTCTGGGTGGAGAACAAGAGGAGGACAGGGATATGTGGAGAGCAAGCTAAAGGTACCTGGGAAGGGAGGTGAGTAGAGAGGGTGGGGTGGGGACTGTCAGTCATGGCTTTCAAGGCTCAAAGGGGTTCTGGGCCAAAAGAAGAGTGAGACAGGACATGAGTGTCCTGTGGAACTAAATTTAAGTTGTGAACAGTAAGTGACAAGACAGGGTCTCCCTTCTAATTGCCATTCTTTCTGGCAAGAATGCAAGCTCTGTGAGGGCCGGCTCTGTCTTCCACCGCTGCATTCTCAACGCCTGGGGCCTGCCCTGTGCGCCGTGCTCGCTGTGTCCTGAACGAGCGTGTCTGTGCGCGCACGTATGGACACACGGCTATGCTCAGAGGGAGCCAGCCCCACCGAGGGCAGGGGATGCGCAGGTGTGCCTGGGTCCCAACCACTCTGCTGCTACTGCTAGGGCCTATGCCCAGGAGCCCTCCGCCCCCTGGAAGCTGGGTCCCTGGCCCTGAACGCCCAGCTGGTGGGCAGGCAGGTGCAGCAGCCCAGCATGGCCACATGGTGGGGGAAGATCCCCTTCCTCCTCCTCCTCCTTTTCCAGCCTGGGCCTTGCTGCGGCACCTCTTGCCATCGTGAGCCACCCTGTCTATGGGTTTTTCCCTTAAAGGCCACAGACCCTGGCAGGGTAGACTCCTTTCCAAACTTGCCTTTGGTTCTGCAGTATCTTCCCAAGCCCATTGTAGGAGGGATCGTCTTCCACGGGCATCATCTGGGACTCCCCTGGGGCCCTTCCCCTTCTCAGGAGGAGGACCCCTCACCTCCACCTCTCCCTGTCATGGCCACGTGGTTTGAGAGCACCCCCACGGTCATGCTGCACATTACTGCAACCCAATGTCTGCGCCTGGAAGGAAAAGGCCCTTAACCCCGGGCAGTTACAAGCAGCCGATTTTTTTTGCCTTCGCAGCGCCTGTTGCTGGAGGCTCTGGCCTGCGCAGAGCATGCTCCGCTGACAGCCGTTACTGCAGTAGACAGCCTGCAGTAGACAGGCGTTACTGCAGTGCCGGGGTGTGAGCAGCGTGCTTGCAGGGGTCCTGCTCTCCTCACTGCAGCCCCCGGCTGCCATCTCAGCAGGGCGCTCACCCCTTACCTGCAGGAGGGTGTCGCTGATGGGCGAGGTGTAGGGAGTTGAGGACAGTGAGGATCCTCCCTCTGCAGTGAAGGGGGAGGGGATTTCTACATCTTCCCCTGGAGGATTAGGGGCACAAGGACTGAAATCCAGCCCTGGTGTGTCCTCTGACCAGCCATGTGATCCTGGGCAGGTCTTCCCTTCCGGGCCTTATGGTTCTGAGGTGTTGCCTGCAGAGGACGGCCACTGCTGGCCTCCTGCGACCCACTCATCATTCACAGACAAGGTGTCCTCCAGCAGATGAGGCTGAAGGACACCAGCCTTCGGCCCATGTAGGCTGAGACTTGGAGCAAGTCCCCAAACATGCTTTTCCTAAAAGGTGCAATTGTGAGGGATGTGGTGGCTCTTGGGTGAGTGACAGACCCCTGAATATCAGAGAACAGAGGCCAAGAGAGCCAGGGGTGGGGGCAGGGAGCGAGTCCCAGGAGCACGCCAGCACTCGGAGAGCAGTGGCGCCCAGCAGGGTCTGGAAGCCTGCCTTGGCTGTGGGTGCTGCTCTTTGGACGAATCCCTGACCTAGCCCTCTGAGGACCCCCGAGGAGGCTCTTTCTTGCTCTTTCCGCAGACTTGAGCCTCTTCTCATGCCATTGTCTCCTTCTGGAATACCCTCCCCAACAAAAGCATAGGTGCAAATACTACCGTATTTCACTGCTTTAACCTTTCCTGGATGGATCCTCCAGCTGGAGAGAACCTCTCCCTCTTTCTCTCCTTCCTTGTGGGACTGAACCTAGCCCTTGAACTGTGTGGGCCAGGCTGGGAGCCCCTGGGCCAGAGTCTCTGTCTCAGTTCATGTCCCCTCGAGTCCACAGCTCTGCCTGTATGTAGCAGGCACTTAACAATTTCTTGATACCCCAGTGAGAAAATGTTAGTGATAGGACTGTCATTTAAGCAGAAGGCGCAGAGTGGCTTCCCTCTGGAGTTTCTTGGACTCTGCAGTTTAACTGAGCATCTTGAAGGCTCTAGAACCGACCCAAGGGGAGGAACGCAAAGCAGGGACAGCCCAGTTCTCACCACCATTGACCCGAGAGGTCCTCAGGGCGGCTGCGGCTGCAGGTTTGCGTCTCACAGATGAAGAAGAGGTGAGGCTCTGACAAGGGAAGGGCTTCTCCAGGACCCGCAGCGCTGGCAGGGCTGGGGCTGGAGCAAACCCACGTCTGGACCCGGGTAGCACAGGGTTGCGAGTCAGGAGTCATTTCACAAAACCCTCTATGGTTGTTGTTGTTGTTGTCAAAAAGGACAAAACAGAGGAAAGAAAGCAAAAATAATCCACAATCCACTCCCCAGATAATCCCTGTGATATTTTTTAAACAAAGTAAAACATTCATTTCAGGAAGATACAAAATAAAATGAAAAGTCTCCTTGCTGCTACGCCAGTCTCTCTCTTAGGTAACCTATCAACAGATTTTTTCCCCTAGAAAATAATAAAGTATACATGCCAGTGCTAGTATTTCTGTGTATGCATGACAAACAATACTTATTTACTTAACACCGAAAGGGTCATCCGGTACCCACTGTGCCACGTGTTGCAATCTTCACGTGCCTGTGATTTCCATACTTTCACTTGTATTTAACCATATCCCAGCATTCAGAGCCACCTCTTTCATTAACGGCTGTGTAGTAGTGTGTTGTACGGTGTTCTGTGCATTATTGACTGGTCCGTTGCTGAGAAGTTGCTTCCAGCTTTTCCTCTGTCAAACACGGCAGTGAAAATATCCTGATACCTTTGTGCACATATCTTGGCACACTTTTGTGAGTCTAAAGGAGTAACTGTTGAATTTCTACCTTGCATTGAAGTTGTTGGTACTGAAAACTATTTACTGAGCTGTGTTTCTGATGTATAATAATAATTATTATTATATCAGTAATATTAACACATGTAGATAGCACTTACTTTGTGCAACACACCATCTAGGCCCTTCCGCATAGAACTCATTTAATTTTCACAGCAGCCTTAGGAAGTAGGTACTGGTATTCTCCTTCTTTGACAGATAAGGAAACTACGACGTGGCGAAGTAAAGGACTTGCCAAAGTCACAGAGCCGGTGCAGCAGTCTGGTCGGGCTGATGTGGCAAAGGACCACAGACTGGTGGCCTGAACGACAGAAGTGTGTTTTCCTACAGCCCTGAGGCTAGAAGCCCGAGGTCCACGTGTCAGCAGGCTGCTCTCCTGAACCTCTGTCCTTGCAGACGGCCCACGTCGCCCCGAGTCTTCAGGGAACTTCCCTTTGTGCCCGTGTCCTCCTCTTCCCTTCTCGCCAGAGCACCAGTCCTGTCACGTCAGGGCCCACCCTGGTGACCTAATTTTACCTTTAGAACATTGATTTATTTTTTAGAGAGAGAGGAATGGAGGGAGAAAAAGAGGGAGAGAAACATCAATGTGAGGGAGAAATATTGATCGGTTGCCTCCCATGCACATCCTAACAGGGGTCCAAACCCGCAACCCAGGCATTGCCCTGACCAGGAATCGAACCGGTGATCTTTCAGTTGTCAGGCTGATGCTCGGCCAACTGAGCCACCTAGGTCAGGGCTTTATTATCTCTTTAAACACCCTGTCTCCACATGCAGTCACATTCTGGACATTAGGGGTTAGGGCTTTAACATGTGAACTTTGAGGGCAATAAAATTTAGCCAAAACAGCTGGTAAGTGGCAGAGTCAGGATTCAAACCCAGGCTCCTAGCCCAGGACCACGCTCTGGGCTAGAACACCATGAACTTAGCATGGCCAGGAAAGGGTGAGCAGGTTGGTGTGAGTGGCTCTGGCCACAGTAGTGACCCTGATCCCAGGCAGAGAGCTCCTTGGGCCTTGCTCTCAGCTCTCAGGGCCCAGGAGCAGCAGCACTCCTGCTTCAGCACCAGCTGGAGGAGGCTCCAGCTCAGGTGGCTGAGGAGGCGGCCAGTGGTACAAATCACAGACACACTGAGTGGGCAGCCCAGAGTGGGGCAGGCCACCTAGCCCTGCACCTAGGAGAAGCGGGGTGATTGAAAAGTGGGAAACCAAGTGATAGATTTGTGTAAAGCGGTAAAAGGGCAGACAAAAAAGCTGCCATCAGGAGGGACAAGCATGGTGTCAGAAGCCTTCATGGCCAAGCCAAGTGCCTTAGTGAGATACAATTTATGTTTCACACAATCAGCCTCTTTAAAGGGGGCAGTCCAGTGGTTTTAGTATGTTCAGCTTTGTGCAACAATCACCACAATCAACTGTAGAACATTTCGTCACTCAGGAAAGAAACCCCGCAGCTGCTATGTCACTCCCAATTCTCCCCAACCCCTCCCTGCCAACCTAGCCCGAGGCGACCACACATCTACTCTGTCTAGAGGGATTGGCCTGTTCCAGATATTTGTATGATGGGCCATGCAGTGTGTGCCTTTTGTGATTGGCTTCTTTGACTCAGGACAGTGATTTCAAGGTGCATCCATGCTGGACCATGTATCAGTACTTCATTCCTTTTTATGGCTGCACAGTATTCCGGGGCATGAATACATCCTTTTTCTTAATCCATTCATCAGGCAAAGGCCAGTGGGGCTCCTATGGATAATGCTGCTGTGAGCACGTATGTGCCGGTTTTTGTGTGGATGTATGATTTCATTTCTCTTGGGTAGATAAGTGGGCATAGAACTTCTGGGTCATATAGTCACTGTATGGCTAACATTTCACAGAATATTCAGGCTGCTTTCCAAAATGGCCAGATAGTCCTGATTAAGGCAGAATTTTTCAAAATCAACACTGCAAGTGAAGTGCTTCAACAGGTATAGTCATACAAATGAAGAGACTTCCCGTTAGTTAAGGCAGGCAATAGGAGGGTCAAATAGTGAGAAGGGAGATTTAAGAACTTCCTCTTTGCGGGTGTTTCTTATTCAAGCCTCCAACATAGGGTGCCTTAGTCTTTTCTATGTAAGCACAGACTCAGGGTGACCCTGAGCAGATATGAGGAGAGAGTGCTCTCAAAGTATGAATTGGGGGACATTGGGGAGATATTGCAATATCCTCAAATGCTCTTTGCTAGTCTCTGAAATTTTATCTGCATGGGAACAACCTTTCAAGCCATAATTAGAATAAGGCTTAAAGACTTCTGGGCAAGGTGGTGGCACAAGTAAACACAGCTTGTCACCTCTCACAACTACATCAAAATTGCAACTAAATTATAGAACAACCATCACTCAGAACTGTCAGAAATTGAGTTGAGTGGAAGTCTGACAACTATGAAATTAAAGAGACCACATCCATCCAGCCTTGTAGGAGGGGAAGAGATGTAGAATGGGCTAGTCCCACATCCACATGGGGTGGACAAAAATTTGGGAGGGATATCTTGGGAACTAGAAGTCCCAGCCCCAGACCAGGCCCTGGAGCCCAGCGTTCCAGTGCCAGGAAGATAAGTACCTAACTTCAGGTGGCAAAAACAAGAGGGGATTGAGCTGGTAGAAGAAACTTCTGGAGCCCCAAGCATTTCCTTTTAAAGAACCCACGCATGGACTTACTCCCTCTGACTTCAGCACCAGGGTAGCAGCTTGAACTGCCCCAGTGGCATACAGGGAGGACCTGAAGTATTTGGAATGAAAGCAAGAGCTAGGGGACAGCTTTCTGCCAGACAGAAAGGCAAGCAGAAGCCATTGTCCTTTTTCTGAACCCTTCCTCAATAGAGCCACAGAGCCAGCAGGCAGGTGCCGCATCTGAGATTCCAGCAACCTGGCTAACACTATTTGCTGTGTCCTGGAGATCCCCTCGGCTCCATTACACCCAACTTAGAGCTGTTAACAATGGCTGTTCCATAAGAGTGTCTGGTCTTGGCTCATGCTTCACAGCTTCCTAAATCTTCTCAAACAAGCAACAGCCAGCCTCAGTGAGTCCCTCTTGCTAAGTGGCCCCAAGACCGGCACTAGCAGCAGAAAGCCTAGATTCATAGCTTGGCTTTGCCTAGAAATCTCCAAGCCCAACAAAAGTAACGGCCATCTGAGATTGCTTTACAGCTCAGGCAGGGTGGCTCTGGGCAAAACATAGGTGAGGGGTGACTTTAGCCTGCATCACTGGAAACCACAGGGCCTGTACAACCAGTGGACAGCTACAGACCATATCGGAACACCCCCACCTTGCTCCTGCACAGCCAGTTCTCCATGGGGGCGAAGGTTGGTGGTCAGTTGTCAGAGACAGTCCTTGCAGCTGACTGGCCTGGACAAATCTCTCCCATTGGCCTACCAACAGCAACCAAGGCTCCACTAGAAGAGGAGGGTGTACTCAGCCCTCATGATGGGCACACCTTCAGTACCCAGCTTGGGTGACAGGGCAGGCCGTGCCACTGAACACTACAGGACACTTACTATGTTAGGCCACACCACCAAGAAGGGGTGTCATAGCAGCTCTACCTAATACAGAGAAATAAACACAGCAAGGCTGCCAAAACAGGGTGATAAAGAAACATTGCCTAAATGAAAGAACAGATCAAAACTCCAGAAAAAGAATTAAACAAAAGGAAGCTAAGTAATCATTAGATGCAGAGTTCAAAGCACTTGTTATAAGGATGCTCAAGGAACTCAGTGAGGACCTCAACAGCATATAAAAGATCCAGTCAAAAATGAAGGATACACTAATTGAAATAAAGGACAATTTATAGGAAGACAACAGTAGAGTAAAGTTTGAGAATCAAATCAATGATTTGGAACATAAGGAAGCAAAAAACAACCTATCAGAACAACAAGAAGAAAAAATAATCCAAAAAAATGAGAATAGTGTAAGCAGCCTCTGTGACAACTTCAAGCATTCCAACATTCGCATCACAGGGGTGCCAGAAGGAGAAGAGAGAGGCCAAGAAATTGGAAATCTATTTGAAAAAATAATGACAAAAACTTCCCTAATTTGGTGGAGGAAATAGACATGCAAGTCCAGGAAGCACAGAGAGTCCCAAACAAGATGAAGGCAAAGAGGCCCACTCCAGCACACATCATAGCTAAAATGCCAAAGGTTAAAGATGAAGAGAGAGTCTTAAAAGCCGCAAGAGAAAAGAAGTGAGTTACCTAAAGGGTGGGTTCTCAAAAGGCTGTCAGCTGATTCTTCAAAAGAAACTTTTCAGGCTAGAAGATATTGGCAAGAAATGTTCAAAGTCATGAAAAGCAGAGACCTCCAGCCAAGACTGCTCTACCCAGCAAAGCTATCATTTAGAATTGAGGGGCAGATAAAGAGCTTTCCAGACAAGAAAAAAACCGAAGGATTTCATCATCACCAAACCATTATTATATGAAATGTTAAAGGGACTTATCTAAGAAAAAGAAGATCAAAATTATCAAGAATAAAATGTCAATAAATACATACCTATCAACAATTGAATCCAAAAAAACAAACTAAGCAAACAATAACAAAAAAACAGAGACAGAATCCTGGATATGGAGAGCGTTTTGATGGTTTCCAGATGGGAGGGGTGTGTGGGGGAAGGGGTGAAGAGGTGAGGGGATTAAGTACAAAGAGGTAGCTACAGAATAGCCATGGGGATGTAAATGGAGCAGCCAAAGAACTTATACACCTGACCCATGGACATGAACAATGGTGGGGGGGATTGCCTAAGGGAGTAGGGGGTCCTGTGTGGAGGGGACCGAGGGGGGAAAATCAGAACAACTGAAACTACATAATCAATAAAACATAATTTAAAAAAGAAAGAAAGAAAAAGGCTTAAAGTGCAAACTCCTGAGGGGAGAGCCCAAGCATTCAGGCAGTAGATGGGCACTGGGAGCAGGCTTCCTCTGGGGGAGGGGATGAGGGGGTGTGGCAGGAGGCCCACCTAGAAGCCATTCTTGCTGGACCCACCCTCAAGTGGGCGGACGTCTGAGGAAAGCCTTGCTGGTAAACGTGGCTGTCCCCAGACCATGGTGCCCAGCCAGGCCCGCATCACCTGCACCACCCAGAAAGGAGTTTTTCCTTTATTTCTTCCAACTCCCTTAAATTCTCAAAAAAACAATATTGGTGCCTGGGCCAATCACATCCCTTCTAAAACACAAACAAAAACCCCTGATAAACAAGAAAACTATTCTGATTCTACTCCCCCCTAAACACACACGCATAGACAGGCGCACACGCCAATCAGCTGTTGCACGTCATTCTAGAAACCAAATTGGGTTCTGGCAGATCTGATGTGAAAGTCAAGTTCTGTTTCTGACCAGCTGCACACCTCTGGAGGAATGGATTTCTCTCTCTGAGGCTCCTGTCCTCACCCCGACCGGCAGTGGAGATACCATTGCCTGCCTCACAGGTTATCAGAGGATTCAGTGAGAGGGTCAAAGCCAAGCAGCCAGCACAGTACCCAGCAGATAGCGGCAGCTCTTCCCTTGCTCAGAATCCATCCTTCTGCTCTGCCCCCATCTGTCCCGTCATCTTGGACGCTGATAATTGCTGGGTAATGGGTACATGGTAACACCTGGAGAACTGTGGGCCTGTCTCATGTCTCTCACACATTTTCAGTTTTCCTTCCTTGGGAAAGCTGATCCCGTTTGCCCATTTGGCTGCTGGGTGGGGCCGGCATCAGTCACGTCCACTGGCGACGGGCCTCGCTCCTCCGCCCTCCTGAGATGCCCGCTTGCAGGCAGAGAGCCGCTCTCCTGCTCTCCCACACGCTGCACTAATGAATAATGAAAGAACCCTCACACTCAAGCCCTTTCCTCTTAGCTCCAAGCCTCTGATATATTTGATCCTAGATAGCATAATTTTTCACCTAAATGTGAATGTATTTGCGAATTGATAGAAAATAGTTCTGGCTCTGGTGATATACTATAGGGCCGCCCCATCCTGGCTGCTATTTTGATTATGACTTAAATGGATGAGGCCATCAATAATTATTTTATTGAACAGGCACATAAAAAATGATCCCGAGCTGAAGTCATTTCCCTGACAAAGCCTCCGTGGCACCGT
The DNA here is from genome assembly GCA_004024845.1 of Tonatia bakeri. Lineage (NCBI taxonomy): Eukaryota > Metazoa > Chordata > Mammalia > Chiroptera > Phyllostomidae > Tonatia > Tonatia bakeri. The sequence goes on from PVIA01001739.1 coordinate 209,596, forward strand.
GGGCAGCCGACCTTTATGGCACTAAGCTTGCTGAGAAGTGCTGCAGAGGCTGTGTCCTCATGCTCTGTCACCTTCTTTGGCTTTTCCCAGGGCTCTGGGGGCAGGGGTGAGGCTGGCATGCAGGCTGCCGTGGGAAGGAGGTTATTAGCTCCCTGCCCTGGCACCGTGGATTTCCCATAGCATTGCCTGCAATGTAGCATTCCCTCCTTGGTGCAAAATGATCAGTGTGATCCCCGTTTAGGGGAGAAGGATAGTGACCCTCGGAGAAGTTCAGGCTACTGCAGAGGCTCCCACTCAATTACAGGCCCCCTGGCTCCTAAGGAATGAAACAGCCAGAGTGAGTACATCTCTGAAGCTTCTTTTCATTGACAGTTCTACTCTCCCCAGCTGTGCTTTTTAGGGAGCAGGATGGCAGCACCGCCTCAAGAAACCAGCTCCCCACTGCACCCTTGCCGGGGAGAATCACTGGGTACAGGCTGCTGGAGGAGAGATGTGGACCAAAGCCCCACTAACCAGGCGCCCTGAGTGGCTCCTCCACCTGGGCCCCTCACGTTACCGCGTGTGCACTGAATGCCAGCCTTCTCTGCGTCTCTTGTGCTGAGCCCGTGCTAGGTGCTGCACAGGGCGGGTCAGAACAACCCAAGGTCCAGTTGAGGAGACCCATCCTTGTCTGGGATAGCACAAGATTCCCTGAACCTCAGCCTTTTGCATTCTACCATGATTCTAGCTTTATCTAGATACCACCTGTACTGTTACTTACTCGATGTACTTTCTTAAATCAACTCATATTTTTAACCTTGCCCCATCCGAGGCAATAAATGCATTAAAACACTGTATGATGTATTCATTCTGTTTTCCTAATCCACACTAAAAGTAAAAATACAATTCAAATAAAAACATGTGCATCCAGGTCACTTCGAGAACCACCTGGTAAGCACCAGGGATCTGTGAGCCTGGGTGAAGTGCTCGCTGGCAGAGCAGAGGTGAACCGGGAAGGGACAATGCGTCATTCACCTGGGCCACCTCACCCCTTGGACAACCAGCCTGATCTGGATCAGCAGAGTGTAAGGCCCTCAAGATGGGCCACCTGACTCTGGTCTTTGATGGGCCCTGTGAGCAAAGGTCTGGTTGGGTGGGAGAGGGGGGACAGTGTGTCACCACATCTGCAGGGCCCCACCCACCCAGGGTCCTGTGGCTTGGGAAACCTCAGTGTCTGAGGCCCCCACCCCCATGGATCTCTTTTGTCTTTCTGGGGCTGTAATCTGCTTTCTTACTGAACTAAAGCCATCTCCCTTCCACCCACCCACCCTCAACTTCTGCTCAGAGTGGAGCCCAGCCTCCCCCTTACAGCTCAGACCTGGGAAGACAAACAGGCCTTTGTGTTTTGAGGGCTTGTATTGCTGATCTCCACAGGGAAATGGCCTGAGGGGACAGAGAGAACAAACTGGGGAGTGGGGACTCAGAGGGACAAATATTCCAGAAATCTGAGTGTCTGGGACTCCTGCCTGAAATTCCTCCTGGCCTCCAGAGAGTTTCACGTCCCAGGGAGGAGCTGATCAGGCCTCCCTGGTTCATCCCCTTCCCCTAGCTCCGCCCCTCCCCTGTCTCTGCAGACCTGTTGTTCTCAGAGGCCTGGTCTCAGGGGGCAAAGGCAGCCCAGACTTGGGGACCCCTGGCTGGGACCACTTGTGGAGCTAGGAGTGGCCAGCCTGAGAAGACATTTACTTGGAGGCGACCAAATGCTTGTGAACCTCCCCGTTTTTGCAGAGACCAAGTGGCCTACCTGAGCCCATCATGTTCCTCCTGGATTTGAGTCCAGCTCCAGGGCCTGAAGGTGCCAGGAGGGCAAGACAGGAGGGCCAGTGGGGGCTGTGGCCTCCAATAGGGCACATGCCCTCTGAGGGTCCTGGAGCTGAGTGAAAGAAATAGAACCAGAGCATGCGAAAGAAAACACTTCTGTGGGCCAGATCTAGCCAATGCGTGACTCCAGTCTCAAGGACATAGGTGTTTTGTAAAATGCTGAGTGACAGGGAGTCAGAGCAAAGGCTGGGCTCTCTTTAGAAAGCCAGTACAACACCCACGGTGGCTATGTGTCCCCTTGGAATTCAGGGTCCCTCCACACCATTAGGTGACTTTGTGCAAATAGAGAAAGGGTCCCTTCCTCTGAGAGGATGCAGACTGAGCCAGGATTCTTGGCTTGGTGAGTAGAACATGGCCGCAGTTCAGCCCCCACAGATCTCCGCGCTGGGGCCCTGTGTGCACAAGCAAGGCAAGTGTGTCACTGGCCAGGCCTGACTCCTGGAACTCCCAGTCAGGTACTCGTGACCTGCTCCTATTCAAAGGACGCAGCCTCCTACCTGCCGACTTCAGGCAAAACCTAAAGTCAAAAAACAAACAAACCAAAAAAACAAAACAAAACTGAAGTAGACCTGGCTTGTGACAGCCCCAGGCTGTGTGTCTCAGAGCCACTGGCGGAGATGTCAGGAGCCTGCATCACTGTAGGCGCCTCGCCGAGCCCAGAGGTGTGGCAGCTGGGCAGAGCAGCCAGTCTCCTCTTGACCCCTGCAGCTGGTCACAGCCAGGATAGCCAGGGACAGGAGACAGTGCTGTCCATGCTGAAGCAGGTGCCGAAAGAGAGACCACCCTGAGGTCCACAGTTTCCGGGAGCCTGCTCCCGGTCGGGAAGCCAGCCTCGGCTCAGCACACACAGCACAGCTTCCTCCCCGAGACACATAGAGTCTCAGGTCTGGGCACACATTCGGGGGTCAGCCAGCCCCACCCGGCTCCCTGGTCAGGCCTGAGGTGGGCGTGGCAGGCTTTCAGAGCAGGATCAATGAATTCACCTGTCTTTCTAAGGCTGGGTGCTCTGAGAGGCTGGGCTTTTGCTCACAGGCATAATCTGGCTAAATAACAGGCTTCAGAGGGACAGGTGAAAACACAAAAGACACATCTTCTGTGCGGTGGCCTTTTCATCACTCCCCAGTTCTGTCTCCTTTTCCTCTCTCCCTGTCTTTGTGTGTCTCTCTTCTTCTGGTCCCCCTGTTTTCTCCCCCTCGAGTCCCTTCTCTTTGTCTCCATCTGTTTCCTTCTTCATGTCTTTCTTTGCTTTTCTGCTGCTCCCTCCTTCCTTGTCTCCTCTGGGGGCCTGAGACGTAGGACCAGGCCAGATTGCTGGGCCCACCGTCCCTGGCAACCACAGCCCCACAGGGACACCGACTGCCAGGATCTTCTGGCCCATTCAGGGTGAGCATGGCAGTGATGGAGCCACCACCCTCAAGCCTACGCTTCGGGCTTTCTGCTTCTCCAGGGACAGGGGCACTGGGATGCGGCCACCTGCAGAGGCTCAGAGCCCTGGGCCCCCAGGGAGTGGCCACATGTGAGAACGCCTTGTGGTCCTGGTAGAGGGCAGGGCCCTGTGCTAAGGGCTGTACACATTACACATCCTCACCACAGCCCTGTGAAACAGGCCCCGTCATTATCCCAGTTCCAGGGTGAGGGGACTGAAGAGTAGAGAGGGGACTTGACCTGCCCCTGGTCACACAGCCAGCACGGGGCCTGCTTGGGACCCGAACCCAGGTGCTCTGGCTCCAGAAGACACACTCCGAACCTCTCTAGTTTCCTGCCTCGCACAGCCCAGTTCTCTGGACTGCCGGAGACATCGGGCCAAACAGAGCTCCTCCGCACAACCCATCCCCAAATGGTCCTCCCTCGTGTCAGCTGACACATGATCCTCCAGTGCTGGAGAGTCAATATTTCATCCTCTATTCAGATGGAAACCTTCGACACAGAGGGTGAATCTCCCAGCCGCAGTCTTCTGTGACTTTGACAGAGAGGACGTATCAGGTTGATACCTCAGGGAGTCCGAAGACTGGAGGTGTGCAGGGTGCTGTGCCGGGCAGAGCTGCTCAGACTGAGGTTTGTACCAGACCTCTCCCGGAGGACTTGCTAAAACGAGAGCTGGGCCCTGCCCCTGGAGTTTGGGGGTCAGTAAGCAAGGGTGCAGCTTGAGAATTTACATTTCTAACATGTTCCCAGGAGGTGAGGGCTGTGGGGCTGGCCTGGGGCTGGCCTGGGGCCCCCACTCTGAGAACTGCTGACCTAGAGAAAGGGCCAGCTGGGTCAGCAGGGGCAGACACTTCCATCTTCACTGGAGGCCAGAAGCAGACGGAGGAGGCGGGGCCCAGCAGGAGCCCGGCTGTGGTCACACAGCCCCCACCCTGGTGCAGAGTGCTGCGGGCAGCTGGCTGTGCACGGCCGTGATGAATAGCCCTCATTTGAGCAGCGGCCTCGCAGTGTGGAAAGCACCTCTGTACAGATCTATCGGGTTTTTATTAACTGTTTTACTGTCACGGTTTCAAAATCAATCAAACAGTGTTGCCCTCAGGGGACTCACTGGGGTTCGAGGGCCAGGACTCGGTCTAAATGCAGCACGGGTTGGGCCCAGGCCCGCATGCGGCATTGGGGTGGCCCCGGGGGCAGGCGGTGGTGTCTGTGTCTGTCCCCCCCCCCCACCCCCAGCTCCGGGAATAGCAAGCTCTGTGCTCCGAACCAAAGCCTCCACCCCAGGCCAGAGCTAACTTCACATATTTGTCGATCCTTGAACCAAACCCGAATGTGAATTTCTCTTGTGAGCCACTTACCAAACCCATGTTCAAAACAAAACAGGGAGGGGAATCAAAGACCCTTAACAAACCAGTTTAAATCAGAAGAGAATATATAATTCCCCAAACCTTAAACTCAAACAACCCTGGGACTTCAAAGGGCTCCGACCTTAACATGAGTCAACATTTCGGTTGTTCCAGCTTCCTGTCTTAACATACGCTAAGCCCAAGGTTCGGGCAGAGAAATGGTGCTCTGAGACCCGGAGAGAGCAAGGCTTTCTGCATGGACTCGAGTAGTCCCCGGGAGGCCCCGTCAGGCCACAAAGGAGGCTGTGCTGCCCCATCCCACCCTGCCTCCTGGCCCAGCACAGGAGGTACCCTTGACCTGGCCTCTCTCTGAAGCAAAATGTGGGGCCTTAGCCCTGACTAGCAGCTAAGCGGTAGGGTCCCAGACCCCTCTGTGATCCCAGCAATGGTGTCCCAGGCAGTCCAGCCAGCACCTGCAGCGACCCTGATCTGCGCCAAGCCTCCACAGCAGAGGGAAGGAGGAAGGCCTCTCCAAAGTTGGGGCAGAGTCAGAAGACCGGGGAATCCCGATGTCTTCACAGGCCTGCAGGCATGCCAGCCTTGCCAAAGAACCCGTGTGAAAGAAGCTGTGAGAACAGTGGGTGGGTGGGAAGTACATTATAAAATGTGTGATTCCTCAGACCTTGGGCCCAGCCCGGCCACCTAACTCTAGTTTCTGCACTTTTCTGATTCTTGAGTGGCACCAAAATGTGTCCTCACGGCTTAGAGTCTGACTACGGGATTCACTGTTGTTCAGATGTGGTCTCCTGACCCACTCCCGTCGTTCCTTCTGCCCTTTATCCCACCCTCCCTGCGCTCTCTACCCTCTTCGAATCCTCTCCGCGTGTGCCCGCGCCACCTGCCCGGCTCCAGGCAGAGCCCTGCGCACAGGTGGAATGGGGCCTCGCTTCCGTTTTGACTGAGAAGTGCTGCTGGGGAGTATTATTCAGGCTTGAAAAGGGATGAGGCCCAGACACATGGATAAACCCCACAAACATCATGCCGAGTGAAGGAAGCCAGCAACGAAGGTCACACATTTCATGATTTCACCCAAATGAAACGTCCAGAACAGGAAATCCATAGAGACAGAAAGATTAGTGGTCGCCAGGGGCCGGGAGAGGAAGGAATGGGGAGCGACTGCCTAGTAGGTATGAGCTTCCCTTTGGGGCTAATAAAAATGCTCTAGAACTAGACAGAGGTGATGGTTGCACAACATTGTGAATGCGCTAAATGCCGCTGATTTGCACACGCAACATGGTTAATTTTATGTAATGGGAATTTTACCTCAAGCAAATGAAAAGAAGGCCTGGCTGGCCCTCTTTCTCCTGCCATTGCCCATTACCAAGGCGCCCCGTCCTGGCAGCTCCCTGAGCCTAGGAGCGAAACGTGCAGGGCTCTCAGGCCCTGACTCCGGAAGACCTTGACTAAAAGCACCTGCAAGTTCGGGGGGCTTCTGCAGGGAACCTGAGCTGGCAGGAAAGGAGAGATGGCCAAGGCGTTTGAGTGGAAGTGGAAGGGGGTGCGGGAGGGGACCCCATCCCGAAGAAGGAAGAAATGAACACGCCATGGGCCTCTGTGCGGCTAGATCCCAGACTAGGCACTTCGAGTGCACACAGGGTCTCATCCAACTGCATCCTGAAGCTCCCGGTTTGCAGCAGGGGAGGCTCGCTCAGCAAGGGCACGCAGGTGCCCAAGGGCTTGTGGCCAGCAGGTGGTGGTCTGGCTGGAGTCTGTGCTTCAGCCCTGGCTTCCCACGCGGAGGGGCTCACGAGGAAGGGACCCTTGGAAATGGTGCTACTCTGGGTCTGGACAGCCCTGCAGGCAATGCTCCCACAGCCTGGCCTTGGCCTTAGTTCAACCCTAGTTCTGTTCCTCTCTGCCCTTTATAAGCCGACAATGGAGTCCTCAGGCGAACCTGCCCGGCTGCGTACCTAGAAACCCAGCCTCCCAGTCTGTTCTCCAGGACTGACCCCACAGGGACAGCAGTGGTTATTTCAGACAGATGGTAGCTGCCTCCCGCCACTGCAACACTGTTCAGCCAGAAGAGCTGGCACTTTCACCAGGGCCCCTGTGATCCAAGGCAGATCAGGGGCTTGCTGTGTGGCAGGCACTGTGCTAGGTGTTAGCCATGCATCCATGCACTCAGGGCCTTCCGCCTTCTAGGCAGAAACAAACAATAAGAGGGAGGAACATGTCACACAGATCTGCGCCAGGTGGTGAAGAGAAACAGGTGGGATGGGGTGAGAACAGTGCAGAGGGGAAAGGAAACAACATCAGATGGCTCATGGAAAGCTTTTTGGAGGAGGTGGCCTTTGTGCAGAGACCTGAATGAAACTCGGGAGAAGAGCATCCCAGGCAGAAGGAACAGTTGCTGTGTGGTCTCTGAAGAGCCAACTTCCTTGAAGTTTAAGGAAGAGCAAGAACGCCTGTGTGGCTGGAGTGGAGTGCAGGAGCTAGGATGGGCCGGCCGAGGCACCTGTGGGGCAGGAAGAAAGGGAGTGGCTTTGTTCCCACCTTGCAGGAGACTTTGGGGAGGTGAGCAGAGCGGTGGCACTGACACATCAGTTGACACATCATTACTTACGGCTGACAAGGACAGTACCGGCAGCTGTGTGGAAGGTAACTTGCAGGGTGAGAGGAGGGGCAGGGGCACAGCATCTCTCCTAGTCACTGCTTCCGTGCTCTAGGTCCCAGAGGGGCTGCAGCCTCGGAGGCCACGAGAGAAGTGGCGGTGTGCGAGGTGATCAGAGCGGGGTGTGAGGCCCTACTCTGCGGCTTCTAGCTCTGTGACCTCGGGCAAGTCTCTTAACTTCTCTGTGCCTCTGCTCCCCCACTTCCCATGTTAAAAAAAATACTACCTCCCTCATAAGGTCGCTGTTGTGGGAATTACGTGGCGGGACGTGTTTAAGCACTGGGGCTGTGCTGTCGTTGTTGCCTTTGGAGGGCGCGAAGGCTCCTGGTAGAGAGCAGGCAGTTAACTGAGCCCTGTTCCCTTCTTCCCTGGGGAAACAAAAGGGTCATTAGCGTGTCTTGAAAGCCCCCTTCCAGCTTTAATGCCAGAATCACTTGAACCAATATCCATGCCATATAAAATGAAAAGCAAAAGATTAAATACCTGTAATGCATTCAATCTTTCCAGTGAATTTTGTCCCGTTCATGGATAAAGATTAGTGATTTTATCTTTTCTTTAGTTGTGCTAGTATTATTTGTTCACCTATTAGATAAATCTGGTAGAGAATAAATTTCCACTTCAGTTCTATTTCATGAGAAGTCCATCGCTCCTGGGTCTGCGTGTCATGTGTCGTTGGAAAAGGGGCTGCTGCAGGCGCTCAGGACGGTGTTCCAGATGGGGTTAGAGTTCAGAAACATGGAGTGGAAACAGAGTGTGGTTGCTGGCACAAGACTGAGGCAAATGAACTTGGTGATTTCTTTCCTTGCTCCAAGATCAGTGGGAGTTAACATGGAGGTTTCCCGAGGTCGGCCCCTAGGGGCCACTGGGGACCACAGAGGGTCCCTAGTGGGTAGCTGGAGAAACACAGTTGCCACAGAGCTCACTGCACTTCTCAGAGCTGTGGAGTCACACGGTCGCCCCGCAGAAGAGAAGGCTGGGGGTGGAGGCTGGCGCCACAGGCACAGCAAGGTGGGGACGGAAGGAAAAAGGAACGAGCCCGCACCTTACTTAGACTTCAGGCCAGACACTGTGCTGCGTGTTTTTACACGTAGGAGCCAGAGCAGGAGAAAAGGCAGGGCAGTAAACAGACAGTGGACACAACTGTAGGCTGGACCGTAAATCAGTTAGGGTTTTCATAGCCCACTGAGCACACCTGCCCCATGGGGTGATGGATGGTTCCAATTCCACCTAGAGGAGATCACCAGTGGCCTGACTTCAAGGTCTCTCCTTGGCCCTGAACTCATCAGCGTGTGTGTGCCAGCCACTGGATGGACACAGACGAGGAAAGTGGGCCTGTCACACAGCTGGTAGAGGGATGGACACCCCAGGTGTCTCAGAGCCTCTCCTTCTCGTCCAGAGGGCGGCCAGAACTTGACCAAAGCCAGCCTGAAGGCTCAGTCCTCCACCTCCCTGTGCCGTGCTGTGCTGACCAGTTTAGGACTCGTGTGATCCTGGCAGGCCGGGGCCAGCTGCTGATTCCAGCACAATAGAGCGTAACAGGGATGTGCTGCACCTTACGTTTCAGGTTCAGAAAAATCGATTGCCTAAGTGTAGAACGTGGGAGGTTGGCTTGCAGCCGGTCTTGCAGAACGGGCCTGGGAGGAAGGCGGGGGAGGGTCTGTTGATCATAAGATCAATAGAAGCCTGCAGTGTAACTCAGCCTCTAAGCAGGGAAGCCTCACCTCATGCACAGACAGCCTGGGCAGAACCCAGGGAATCACAGCCTCACTCTCCTCAGTGCTAGTCGGTCGCTTCCTGAGGTTTATTTGTTCCTAGATATAACCGATTAAACAGCATATCGAGGTTTGAAGACTATGGAGAGAAAGGCTGAGCTGGCGAAGGGTCTGGGGGTGCCTGTCAGAGAACTTGTTAAAGGAGCGGAAGGTCCTTCACTGGAAAAAGGGGGAAGAATAAGAGACACGAGTGGGACTTCTGTTTACAAGGGCGTTGTCACAGGGTGAAGCAGAGGCAGGTCCAGAGTGGCCCCAGAGGGCAGAGCTGGAGCTCAAAGCAGCATAGGGTATACCCTGGTTTACCAGCTGTGTTCCACGGAATGCCAGGAGGTTAAGGGGTAACTCCCTGAAGAGAAGGGGTCTGGAGGCAAACAATAGGAGAAATATAGGCAGTCTGTCCAAAAGAAGTCCAGCCATTGTTAATACAATGAGAACAGTTTGCACAACACTGATGTAACCTGGCAGCCAAGGAGAGTGGACTGGAATGTGGGTGTGTGCACAATGACGACTTCACTGTACTAGTCAGTGGGGTGGTAGATGACTTTGAGTGAGTGTGTGTACTGTGTAGTCATTGCATCCAAAATGACCGAGTGAGTAGAACAGCGAATCTGTATCCAATTTTGCATTAAGCTTCAACATTTCTCTGCAGAAACTCTTTGGATGATTCAGCGGCACACAGCTATGTGAGGCTTCACCACAGCAATGCGCCCACTCATGCATCGCATCTTGCTCGGAGTTTTTTGGTGAAACATCAAATCACCCAGGTGACTCAGCCCTCCTATAGCCCAGATTTGGTGCCCTGCAACTTCTGGCTTTTCCCAAAACTAAAATCACCTTTGAAAGGGAAAAGATTTCAGACTGTTATTGATGAGATTCAGGAAAATACGACGGGGCAGCTGATGGCGACTGTGTGAGGTCCTAAGCTGCCTGCTTTGAAGGAGACTGGGCATCATTGTTCGATGTACAGTGCTTCTTGTATCTTGTATCTACTTCGATAAATATCTCTATTTTTCATATTACGTGACTATTTTTTCTGGACAGACTTTAGATCTATCTATGTATCTATCTAAAATATCGAGCCCCGTTTTGGAGATTAAAAGTACATCTTAACATTCAGACACATATCTATGTATTGTACATCACATGGCCATAGTCCAAAGGGGTGAAAGTGCTTGACTTCGCCTGAGCCCCAGGGAAGCAGAGCCTGGGGGCAGAGAGCTCCCGTGCTCTGACTTCATCAGGAAGGGCAACCCCGGGAGAGGGCTGGGGTGTGCAGAGAAGAGCCTGGGTGAGGGGCACTCTTGAGCTGGCGTAGCTGAGTGCAGCTGATGGCTGGATCCCAAGGGACCATCCCTGAGAGATCAAATTCGACTGTTTTAGGGACAAGGGGGACGAAGCTCTCCATCAGGTCTTATCTCTGACTGGCTAAAGATTTGCGCCACACAGGTTAATCCTCCTGCATGTCTACACTGGGTGTTCGTGGGCACTAGGTATGGTCCATGGTGGCAACGTCAGCAGAGATGCCCCTGGGGTGGGGGCAAGAGGCAACATCGTGAGCAGGAGGCAGAGGGGCACCGCTGGTGCCTGTGCAGAGCTGGTGGCTCCCTGAGGCTGGAACACAGACAGGTAAGGCAGAAAGGATCTGATGGCTGTGATACCGAGGGCGATGTTCCCACCGTGGAAAGTCAGTCTGCCTCCCTCTCCTTCCCACCTCCAGGTCCCCCATCAGAATGAACATTGTTTTCTTGGGAAGCCTTCAAGAGACAGTCTATGCACGGGCAAGTGTGCACGCATGTGTGTGTGTGGTGAAGGTAATGCCCGCATTCTCACACGGAGGGGAACACAGGGCTACACCTGGCCCTTTTCACATAGCGGTGCATCTTGGAGCTCTTTCCTTTTCAGTACGTTTGAGTGACTGCATAGTGCTTCCTCCTGTTGACGTTCCAGAATTTCCTTAATTAGGATCCTGTTAATGGGCTTTTACAATGTTTCTAATCTCTTGCTATTAACATCAATGTGGCAGCAGCTATCCTTGTGCAGGGAATAATTCTGCAGCCCTGGGGTTCGGCTATAAAGGGCAGTTGGGTCAAAGCGGACATGCGCTGTCGTTTGATAGATGTTGCTACACTGCCTTCCCTGGATGTAGTGCCAGTGTCACTCCCAATGGCGGTCGGAGCCGGCCCACCTCCCTCCGCGGCAGTGATGCCGTGCACCGTCGCGGTGTGACCTCGCCACTGTGGTGGGCAGGAGGTGGCGTGCAGTGTGGTTTTAATTTTCATGTTCTAAGTTTATAACTGAGACTGAGCTTTTCATATATTTAAAAGCCATTTACATTTTATTTTCTGTGAACTGTCTATATCTTTTGTACATTTTTAATTTAAATGTTTAATATAAAATGGTTCATACATATACAAAGAGATATACGTGTATACTCAGTGTATATACACATGCATATATTTTATTTGTGTATAGGCACATGTGTTTGTATACTTACATGCAGTCAGCCCTCTGTGTCCATGGGTTCCTCGTGCACAGATTAACCATCCGTGATAGACAGTATCTGGGGGAGAGTGACGCTGTGGCTGACAGGCACTGTGTGACTGGTTTGGCCTGTATAGCACATAGTGCAGGGAACAATGGTCGTGTCTGTACCGACCATGCACCGACTTCTCTTCTTGTCATTGTTCCCTAAACAATACAGTTTCACAACTATTTACACACATTTACATTGTGTTAGGTATTATAAGTAATCTAGAAATGATTTAAAGTGCAGGAGAAGACACGCATAGTCTGCAGGCAAACACCATGCCATTTTATACAAGGGGCTTGAGCATCTGAGGGTTTTGGTAAACAAAGGGGTCCTGGAACCAACCCCCTCATGAATAATGAGGTATATATATAAATTCATAAAATGTATATGTATTTTCATTAATTATACTGAGCTGCACATGGACTCCTATAACCGGTATTATTTTATTCAGCATCTTTGGCAGTCTTCAGCACTGTTTATGAACACGGTCCACGTTGTAAATAGCTATGGTTTATTCATTTTTATGGCTATAAAATATGTTATTATATGAATAAACACAATTTATGTACCTGTCTCCTGTCTTCAAAACTTGTTATCACTGTTGCTAGGAGCGTTCTGGTACGATTTCCCGGTGCACAGGGGCAAAGAGTGTCCAGACTGAAACGTGTGCCCAGGGCTGGAATTGCTGGGTCACGGGGTGTATGCATTTTTAGAATACAAGAAAGTACAACTTTGCCCATTTAAAAAAGGGATTACTGTTTTCGTTATTCATTGTAGGGGGTCTTTAAGCATGGGAGAAATTAGTACCATGTCTGCTAAGGGCGTATTAGGGTTTACATGCTGAGAGAAGTCCCTCAGTAGATAAAACCTGTGTAACTGAGCATTTCCCCAACTAAACTGACCGTAAGCCCTCATTCCCACTGACCGTCTCCTAGGACCACTTGGGAAATGTGGGTGTAAAGCCACTCACTTGGGGGCCTGGTCAAACAAGATGCTGGCATCTGGGCAACTTCCAACAGCATGACAAGGGTCTCCTCTCCTCTGCTCAGGAGACCTTGAGGCTCTGAGAGGCAGAGAGCCCTCCAGCCCACAGTGGACGGGCCCCTCCTGACTGTGCACTCACCACAAGTGAGGCCTGTGAGAGCTTGATCCCTCCTCTCTTCACCCTGTAACCTGCTACCAAGCTGAGAGCAGAGACCTTTCTCAAGGGAAGACCAGCAGCCATCTGATTCTAAAGCTGGTCCTTGCTTCATTATGCAATGTCTGCTGGACTTGTTTACAGCCAATGCCCAAGACCCAGCTCTCCAGTGAGCTGGACACCAGCCTTGTCCCTGGTTCCTCTGGCCACAGCCCTTTGTCCTAGTCTGTCCCTTCCCTCTGGCTTGTGGTCTGGGCTGGCTTTTTTGACATGTGTGCCCTGGCTCTCTCATGACCAGGGATGGCAGTTCTGGGCCTTTCCCCTCTGGGCTCTGGGCACACAGCACACAACCAATGACCAGGGCAAGGATGGTGATGGCCACAGGCAGGCTCTGTGCTAAGGATTTTTTGAGGATCACCCCCATATCACTGTCCAGAGCAACCCTATCAACGTACTGTTACCATCACCCCCATTTTGCAAATGAAGAAACTGAGGCTGAGGGAAGTTTGGTCATTGGTCTAAGGCCACACAGTGGCTGAGTGGTGAGGGCAGGATTTGAACTCTAAAGCTGGGGCTCGTACATGCCTCACCATACACACCTGACCAGATGGGTGAGCCAGGAGGTCCACACACATAGGAATTGCTTCATGGTGACAATGACACAGCCCCAGGAAGCTGCAACTCAGCACTGTAAGGAGGCCTGTGGGAACAGGCAACCTTGGGTTGCGGGGGGACCCCAGGCCTGAACTTCTGCCCCTTCCCTTCTCCCCTGCTGTTAGCTGGGGTCACAGGCCCAGCCCAGAGCCACTTGAGGTTTAGGTGAGAAAACAGCCAGGTCCTGGTTTGCAGCCCTGGCTGATGCTCTGGGCGAGCTGCAAGCAAACAGCTGTGACTCCAGTCTCCGAGGCTCCACACCCCCATTACCTGTGTCAACACCCTTATTTTTAAAGTAGCAGAACCAAGGTGAAGGCTGGGGGTGGTTGATGGGGAGGGAGAAACCAGGCCCTTATCAGCACTGGGGTCCTTGCATGTGTAACGACGTCATATAATTAACAGTGAAGATCATTTACATTGTCGCTTAGCTAATTTTCATAATGTTTTCTTTATTATCAGAGGAAGAAATTAACCCAAGAATTTATTTACATAGCAGCCTCAAACAGTAACAGCTTGCTAATTGCCTGTTAGGTGATTAATAAGCTTACAGCAGATGCTAATGCGTCGTGGGCCCCGTTTCAAAGGTGCTCCTGCCGCACGCTGGTGTTTTGGCAGCTTAATTAGTGAAATAATTATGTACTTGTTGCTCTGTCTTTCGAGCAAATACTGTCAAATGCTTAAAAGATTAAAGTGAATTATATCCTGAGAACTCACAGCGCTTAAGGATGCCCATTCTTGCTAACTTCTCTGCTGGTTCAAAACCGGAAGAGACTAAATAAGAGAGGGGGTCTGGCCTGTCAGCAGGGAGCCCTGATGATCCTGAGCCGGCCGGCTCCCAGTCCTGGCTTTTCCTCTCACTAACAGAGACCTTGAACCCTGCTTCACTCTTCCATCAATGAAAGGAGGGACAAATCATTGGCATGGGGAACGGGGAGGGGGAGGGGGGAACTTAGCATCAGGGAGACCCTCGGGACTTAACAAGTCAATGCAGTGTGTGGATCTTGCTTGGATCCTGACTGGAACAAGCCAGTTGTAAAAAGACATCTTTGAGATAATAGAGAAATTTGACCCTGGACTGTATCGTAGATGACCTTCAGAAGTCATCGGTGATTTTGTTGGATGCATAATGGCAGAGTGTGACATGAAAGAGAAATACTCTCGTCTGTTAGATCCGCATACCGAAGTGTTTAGGGCTGAAAGGAGATGATGTCTGCAATTTGCTGTAAAGCACCCACCCTCCGGAACACAGCAGCGGGTCTGTAGATTGACTAAGATTGAAAAATGTGAGTCCACATCGAAGCTCGATGGGTGATGGGCACGTCACCACCCACTGGGGAGCATGTAACTATTTTTCCCATTTGTGTGTGTGTATTTGAGAATCTGCATAAGAGGGGGGTTAGAACACAGACAGGAAGCGGGTGGGGGAGCTAGCAGGACGTGGGCTTTACAGCCCACTCGCTGGCTGTGTGGCGCTGGGCAAGGACCTAAAACCTTTCTGCGCCTTGTTTTCCCACCCGTGACATGGAGGTCTACTTGCTGCGAGGATTCACTGACAAAGCACATAGGTTTTAGCATAGTGCCAGGTACGTGGGAAGCTTTCCCTTGTCTTGTAATTGTCACCGATCCTGTTCTGACACACCCTCCTTTTGTTGCTCAGGACTGGGCCGAGCCCTTCACCCTTCCCAAGGCTGCAACCAGGCCCCTCCAGAACTGGATCACAACGTCCTGTCTTCTGGTGAAGTGCACTCCTTACTCCTCCTGCTTCTGGCCCGGCTCCCAGAGGCCTCTGCCCTCAGGGCCGCTTGCTGAACTTGCCCTGTGGTTAACTGTCAGCGTTTTACCTGTTGGAGATTTTTCCACTCTGAGGAAACTGTGTTCTGACCCTTCAGCCCCTCCCAGTCTCCGAAGCTGCACCCAACCCACCTGACCCTCCTGGTCCCTTCCATTCTCTCCTGCTGGCTGTGGCCTGGGTCCGCTCGGGGCCCATTCTCTCATTGCACTTTTGCTGGTGAGAATGTGCCTGGGCTTGATACGTCTCGGCCAGACCACTGACCCGCTGGGCACCTGGGGTCTAGGCCTCAGTTTTCTCATCTGTAGAATGAGGGGTTTGACCAACCCTCTAATGTTCAGCGTTCATTCCAGAACATACGAAACCCCTGCAGTCCCAGTACCCAGAATGGACCTTGACCCAGAGCAGGAGCTCAGCAAAGGTTTGGATATTGAATGAATGAATGAACAAATCAATGATAAATGGCTCCCCCTTCCCCGCTCCCTGTCCTGGCACTCTTCCTCCCACTCAGCAGCCCAGGGTCCACATTCCTAATTCCCCTTCAACACCGTGCACAGGGCTGCTGCCTGGGATTTGAGCTGTGGGGAGGATGGTCCAGTCTCGAAGCTGGATTAAATCACAGCACCACACTCACCAGCCTTCCATCCAGTTCCTGTGCTCACTCAGATGTAATTCTAAGCATACACTCTGACAAAACAGGCTTAGAGCTGTCTGGGCAGAAAAAGCAAGATATTATAAGGTGTAGGGAAGGAAGCAAGGGAGAGCCTCAAACACGTGCTCTCCAGTGTTGGCCACTTCCAGGGCCCACCTCCTCCAGGAAGCCTACATGGTATCCTGATGCTTACAGGGCCGCCATGTTTTTATCTGGTACTTGGACCAGGAAGTGTGAGCAGCAGCCTTGGTTTTTTGTCACCTCAGTAAAATCACTGCTCTGGACCACGTAACTGGACGTAAAGTCAGAGAGGGGAGGAGCCACCCTTTCTTGTTTCCACACTGATACCCAGCCCCAGCCCAGGGTCAAGCAAAGAACTCTATAGAATGTCACACAAGCAAGGAATTCCAGAATCCAGACTCCTCGGCTGAGAATTTAGAGGGGGGGGGAGTGAGGCCCAGGAAGTGTCACTGAGCCATGTGGGGCCCCAGTGAGTTCGGGAGCTGAATTCTGATCATGTGTGGTCAACTGCTCTTTCCAGCCGCCCGCCCCTGATTGCCCCATGAAAATTGGCTGGATGGAGGCAGGAGGGCACTGACATGGAAGCAGGGGCATGGAGGCCTTGGCCAAGTGGCCTCCAGCCTGGGGACTCCAGGGATTGGGTGGAGCCGGATTGAGTCAGGAGGGAGGGGATTCTGGGACAAGGGAATTTCAATGCTAAAACTGAAAAAGTCCTTCAAAAGACAGGGTGAGTAGGTGGTTTGATGATGACATTTCTGGATAACAGCCCAACAGCCTTGGCTGGCTCCTCTCCTGCCGGCCCAGCTGTGGCTGAACGAATCACAGCTACAGCACACCGGACTCAAGGTGGGAAGCGCTTTCTTCCTCCCGAGAATTTGATGCATGAGTGGAGGCCTTTAGAAAAACAACATGGGAAACGAGCCCCTTTACAGGCAGAGCACAGGACAAGGAGTTCACCAGCCCTGGCTGCTGAGGTCTTCAGGCAGCTCTGCGTGTGGCCTTTGCGAGGTCTGAAGCTCAAGTCTCCTTGGATTTTCCAGCCGTTCCAGAGGCTTCCTACAAAGCTGGTTTCTGCCCTTCCCACCTCCCCAAATTGATCAATCCCCTGATACATCCTGGTACTATGCAAGCATCTCTCATTTTTGGCATTTCCCAAAGTTGCCCATTTTCGTTCATTCATCCGAGTTTTTGATGATGGCTAGTCTGTGCCTCCAGGCAGAGACCATGTCTGTTTTGCCACCCATGGCCAGAGGTTCGCACACTGCCTGGCACATAGGAAGCACAATAGCTAAATTTTTTTGAAAGCACTTACCATATGCCAGTAGACAGGAAAAGAAGACTAAATGCATGCTTAAATTAGCCAGAGTAAGTTTCTGTTGCTGCCAACCAAATGGACCTTGAGTAATGAATGCCTTTCTTCTGAAGAGTAGCTTAGGGCCTCTCTCCGTGTTCACTTATTTGCTTATTTCACATCATGAATATTGAATGCTAATGACAAGGGGAATACAAATACAGCCTCTGCCCTACAGCAGTGCTTCCCAAACTTTAGAGCATCAGAGGATGCTCTGGGCCAGGAGGGCTCACCAGAACACAGTTTGCCGCTTCCCCCACACCCTGGGGTCTGGCTAACAGGTTCCTAGGTGATGCCGCTGCTTCGCTGGGGTTGGGGACCACACTTTCAGAGCCACTTCCCTACAGGAACTAAAAACCTCTCTGGGGGACAGGATCTTCTTCTCAGAGTTACTATTTAAAGGCATGGCAGAGAACAGAAGTATGTTACTGAGTTTTTTTGGCTCCTCAGCATCCACTTCTCCTTCTTTTGATAACAATACCCCGATTTCCTCTTGAGGATCTATGTCTCCTTCACCCTTAAGCCATGTGCTCCTGATAAGGCTCCCCACCAGGCTCAGGATGGAGCAACTGTGTATCACAAGAACACCCAGTCAGGGAACTGGGTCCAACCAGTCACGTGACTTACATGTCCACTCAAGTCAAATCCTAGGACCTTTGCTGGAACCTGTAAGAAGCAAGATTCTTTTTTTCTGCTGGACCAGAACAGCTTGTGGCCCTTTTGTCGCAGTGAGGAAAGAGCCTCCGGAAACGGAGTCGGCGAGAGAAAAGCAGAGCGGAGGCATTGTGTGAGGCCTGCGGAGCCAGTCACGCTAGAAGCCAGACATCCTTGGGCATGTCAGTGACGTGAGCCACTAAATCCCCCTTTCTGCATAAGTCATGTTTTGGGGTGGGGTTTTCTGACACATAATAAAAAGCTTCCATTTGTGATAAAGTGCTCCAGGAATTTGAGGTGGGTCATTCTTTCTGGGTCAGGGAAGCTTTAGAGAAGCTTCTGATAGTGAAGTGAAAGGAGAAGGCATTCTAGGGGTGTGGTGGGGAGAGTGGAGGATATGAGCACGGGTGTGTGGGAGAGGGCAAAATCTGGAGGCCCAGGCAGAGAACAGCAGGGCGGCCCTCGGTACTCAGCGAGAAGCCTCCAGAACTTGAGGCCATTCGGAAGAGGGCATTTCATCGCCCTGATGAGAAGGCACTTTGTCTTCCATGGTCCCCTTTCCCAGAAGAGGTCACCCCCAATGCCGGAGGTTCCCAGAGCCTGCTGGCCCCTTGGATTCAGACTTCCTGCCCAGACGGGGCAGCTGGGATGAGGTCATGACTGGGGAGAGTCTTTTATCCTCTTGCTAAGCTTTTTCTTTCAGTAGCAATTGCTGTCTTGCTTAATCTCAGAATTATCTGATTGTTACAGTCGAGTTTTCCACATTAGGCAGTGAGCCAACGAGTTACTTAACCTATAATTGCCCTTTAATGAAGCCCATCTTCAAAACTGAATCGTCAAAGGGAAACTTGTAAACACACAGCGAGGTCCAGGACCACGCGGGCCCAGACGTCGCAGCCAGGCCCTTGACTCCTCTCCGGCGTCAGCCGCATTTGTCTGCAGTACTGGGGCTTGATTGCCGGCTGCCACCCAGAAGAGGGGGAGCCTGGTGCTTTGCGACAGTCGCCAGAAGCAGGTCAAGCCTTCTAAAAGCAAGCTTGAGGGGACGCGCTTTGGGGGCGCACCTTCCTCTCTGCCAAGTGCACCCTCCTCCCCGATGCTCTGTGAGATGTGAAAGTAACAGCTAACTTCATGGCCTGAACTTTGCAAAACCGAATCGACACCTATCTTCATGAAACCACATGCTGGCGGGAAAGTGCTAGCGAATGGCCCGAGTTGTAGAAAAAATAGGGGAGTGAGGCTGACCTCAAAGAGCGCTTACTGTGGCCTCTGTCTAGGCTGGGCCCATGCTGTGCCGCTCAGGTGTCTGCTCCCGGAACTTCTGGTCACATCTTAGAGGTCAGAGGTGAAGGCTCTGAGTGGAACAGGCTCAGCTGCTTCGTAGAGCCAGGACCAGGGCGGATATTCACAGACCTCCCAAGTGTCTGGTGTCACGCTGGGCGCTTCACAGACTTTATCTCAGGTAATTATCAGAGCAACTCTGATAAGTCTTATTATCCTTATTTTGTAAATGAAGGAGGTGAAACCCAGAGAGGTTAAGTAACTTGACCAATGCCACACAGCATGTGGTTGTAGGAGGCAGGATTTAAACTCAGCTTTGTCTGATGTTAAAAGGCAGTTGATTCGAAGGTCCTTTGACACTTTGATGGCTCCCTTATCAACATAAGGCTGGAGTAAAGCCGATGAGGGGTACAGATAAGAAGAACTGTGAGCTCATGAATAAAACACCCCACTGCCTGAGATCGCCTTCACAATGTGGCAGGAGTGTGGTGGGGAAACAGGAGTACAGGTGAAGACTGGCGGCGAGATGATAGGTATAAAAGCTGAGCAATGTGTAGGAGCATAAAGGTTCATTATACAGTTTTGTCCATATTTGAAATTTTTCATTATGAAAATGTTTAAAAATTATTGCACTTATGCCAGAAGTCAGTTGCGCTTGCCAGCACCCCCAGGACACTCCGGCAACGTCTGCCACTGCCTGCGGCCACCATGTCACCTGAGAGTTACCTGTCACATCGTCTGTGGTCCTCGAAGACCTTGAGCTCCATCAGGATGAGAGCAGTGTCTCTCTTATTCACCTCACACGTTTTTTGTTGGCTTGTTTGGATTGTTTGTGTTTTTGTGTTCAGCATTTTTGGTTAAAATTTGTTTGTATTATTTGTTTTTGTTTTTAGCATTTTGTTAAAAGTGAGGTGTCCTCACTTTCCACCATTACTCTCCCCTGCCCTACCCGCCCCCTGCCTCCCAGTTCAATCCTCTCCCTCCCCACCCCCGGTTGTCTTTGTCCAGGGGTCCTCTATACCTGTTGGGGAAGGGCCAAGTTGCCTAATAAGTTTTTATAGAATGAATATCTAAAATACCAGTGCACAGTAGGCATTCAATAGGTGTGTGGTGACTGAACAAGAAAGCCCAAGAACTGGGCCTTGAAGCCTGGCTGGGTTTTGATAGGCATGCTAGGCGGTTGTGGTGGGGGGCGGGGGCGGGGGGACCCGGCTTGAGCAAAGGCACAAGCAGCAAGCAAGCCAAGTTCAGAGGTGACTGAAGGGGGAAGTCTGGCCACCGCCAAACAATAGTCGCCAGTGATAACGCAAGCTGACATGCCCACTTTTTAATCATTTATACTGCACAGACATAGCACTGACAACATTTTTTTTTCTTATCAGCACAGCAGGGTCAACCCCCTGCCACGGCTGTGAAAAGTGAGGCTTTCGATTTCAGTCTCAGCTCATTAATTGAAGAAGTTGGCTAGCTAGTGTGCGCCTGGCGGAAGGCAGCTCCAAATGGATGTCGACACATTTTTGAGGACTGGAGGAAACAAAAGAAAGCAATTAAGGAGGCAGGCTGGAGTTCCAGTTAGGAATCCGAATCCCATCTGCCTTTCCTAACAGTCTCCAGTGAAAAAGAGGGGGAAAAGCCCTCCTCCCAGAGGCCACCCTGAGACCGAGACCGAGGGCCAGGTGGAAACAGGACTGGAAGGGCAAGGACAGGAGTCAGGAGGCCTCGGTGGCAGGTTGCCCCCACAGGGCTCACTGAGGCTGGGGCTGTGTCCTGAGGCTCCACCAGCTGCGTGGCGCCTGGTCTCCCGCCAGCCTTCCTGATGAGAACCACACTCCAGCTCGGCTCGGGTTGAGGCCCAAAGAAGGCCCGCAGAACTTCGCACACCTGCAAAGGCCTTTCGTGTACAGATGCACGTACTCCACTAAAGCACAAGCCATGCAGGTGACGATGACAACACCGTAAATGTCTGCAGCTTTTATAGTTGATAAAAGCTTTCGTGTCCTCGATCTCATCTCACCCTCTCAATGATTCTGGGACAGAAGGAGAAACAGAGAGGGATCAGAAACTGCCCAATGTGCCAAAGTGTGGGGTGGGACCCACCGTGCTTCCCTTCAGTGTGGGCATGTGGTCGTTGCCAGGGCCTCAGTACTTGGACCAGGTTGGCCCAGGGCTACGGTCCCCATTCATCGCCTGCCTGGCACTTGCCATTGTGGACACTCAGATGAGGTTAAGAGGATCTCCCTGTTGCGTCCTAGAAATACTGGTCACTCTCATTGTCTACTGGAAACACCGACAATTTCCATCTTCCGGGCCTGTCTCTACCTCAGTTCTTCAAGTTATTTTGTGTCTCTGGAATATTAATCAGCCCGGGAGGACTGAAGCAAGAGATTTCTCTTAGGAGAGGCGCAATGAACATCAATGTGTCTGGTATAGTAATTCTTTTTGTCATAGCACTTCAAATTTCTCAAAGGGCTTTTGCATTTGTTGTCTAATTTGCAACGAGCAGCAACCCCGTGAGCTGTCTGGAATGAAAATGAGTAGCTCCTTCCTTCAAGAGGAGGAAACAGGTGCAGAGCAGCTCTGCGTCTTGTCCAACGTCTTGCTTTCCGCCCTGTTCACTCTCTGAAGTTCGAAAGCCATTAACTCCATCTTTGCCCTTACTTTTAAAATGAGAATCTTGGAGAGGATGGCTGGGAGGAAGTCTTACCCCTATTTTTAACACGTGAATTTTATTCTAAAGTAGTAATTGTTACAAATGTTTAAATACTTTATTGCCTCTTTTGTTCTTCATTCTCTGTGTTTCTGAAAATGGAAGTTTAGGATTTTTTTCCCCTTTGAAGCCAAAATGTGAAGTTTTAGATCTGTTGACTGCGTGCAGGTGAGGCGTGGGACCGGGTGGGGTGGGGCCAGGAGGGGTGGAGGGAGCTCCCCCTCCTTTGCACAGTGTTGCGGAAGACCTCTTCAGCAGAGGGCAGGTGGCCCACGCAGGGGAGCCAGTGTGCTCCAAGTTCACGATGACTATGTGCTCTATCGTCCATGGTTAATTTGTCTGTTTCCCCCACTAGGCTGTAAACACCCCATGTTGACAGGAAGGAAAAGAGCCATATTTTGGATTTTAGTGGGGAAAACAAGACTCTGGCCATAGTGAAGTTGAGGGGAAGGTGAGGTGGGAGTTCACCAGAGCAGCGACCTGTCAGGACTCGACAGCAATGACCCAGGAGAAGGGAGTAAACTTTAAATAAAAGCAGAAGCCAGAGAGGTCAAAAATGGGAGACAGACTTCTGGGCCTTTCAGGATGTGGGATCTGAGTCAGTTTATGCAGGGAGATGGATGGTAAGAGACACAAGAAAAAATACATAATAAATGAAGAAAACCATGATGGCTTAGTTCTGAATGGATTGAGACTCAGGTGCTGGCGGGTCTGGACAACAGATGTGACATTAGGCAGGTGGCGGCCTCTCGGTGGTCCTTGAAGCCACTGTGAGATCCTGGTTCCCTCAGCCTGCTGGTGGGCTGGGCCTCTGCCTCTGGGACTTGCTAGCTGGCTCTCCAGTGGTCTCGAATGACCTAGACTACTTGGCCTCCTCATTTTTCATATTCTCTTTGCCTTCTACCTTACGCCTGCAGAGAGACTCCCTGAGGCTACGTGAAGCTCATTCAATAGCCCCTTGTGAAGCATCAAAGATACAGTGAGAAGAGCCAGAAAATGTGGTTGCTGAACTTGGCTCAGCCAATAACTACTATGTGACATTGGGCAGATCACTACTCCTCTCTGAGGGTCACTTTCCCCAAACTTTAATAGTAAAGTGGCTAAGTTCTGATGCTGGTAGTATCAGAGTAGTTTGTGTTGGATAACTCTCCACCAAAAAACAGTTTTAATATAAGAACAAAATATTTTTTGAAAAAACCTAAGTTTTGAAAGCATTGGAGAGCTGCCAATATCAGGGAGAAAATGCAGTGGGACTGACCCTTGGAAGAGGAAAACCTCACCAAAGATGTGACTCATGTTTACATGACTTTTCCCCAAGTGTGCTGTGCCCCTGTCTGCACTGTATGAGGTAGTCAGAACTCAAGTAGGAAAGCAGTATGACTGATCTTGGCTGTCCGAAGTAGCAGCTCAAGTCTGCCAGAGGAGCTAAGGCCAAGGAGAGAAATCCTGGGCGGGAGAGGACTCTGAGAGG
Source organism: Tonatia bakeri (assembly GCA_004024845.1). Lineage (NCBI taxonomy): Eukaryota > Metazoa > Chordata > Mammalia > Chiroptera > Phyllostomidae > Tonatia > Tonatia bakeri. The sequence continues at coordinate 232,915 of PVIA01001739.1, forward strand.
AGAGCCCCAAATCTTCATGTAAGCTACTTTCAAACCCTGACTGACCCCCAAACCGTGTGCTCATGGGGGTGACAGCAAGAAGCCCGGTGGAAGTGTGAACTAGAAGCCTGTAGAAGATAAGCAGAGATTTCAGGTGTGGGCCATATGCAGCTGCAGACATAGAATCTGGAATTTGAGTCCCACCAAGTTAGCAGAATGAAATCTATGTCCCAGAACTAAAGGACTTACCTAGACTAGGGTAAACCAAATATTACATGCCTTAAGAAAGCACCAAGTGCAACCTCCGTGAGTTCAAAATGATCATCCAGGAATATACCTGCCAGTCAGGAAAAAAATCAACATTCTTCAGAAGAAGATAACAGAATCTAGAGTCTCTGTCATGTATTATGTCCAGTGTAAATTGAGGGAAAATAAGAGGATATTATGAATAGCATTATGCTATCAAATCTGACCACCTAGGTGAAATGGACAAATTATTTGATTGATACAATTTAACCAAACCCAACACAAAAAGAGACCAAAAAAATTGAACAGCTCTATATTTATTGAAGAGATTTACTTTACTATAAAAAATCTTCTGACACAGAAAACTCCAGTCTCTGATGGTCTCACTCACTAATAGCATTATAAGTTTTAGGGAAAAATAATTCAATCTTATACAAATTCAGAAAATACAGGAAGAGGAAATACTTTCCAGCTCATTTTATGTGCCTAACATAATTCTGCTACACAAATTGACAAAGACAGAGAAGGGAAAATTAAAGATTATTATAGACTGAAAGTTTGCATCCCCTCAAAATTCAGGTGTTGAAATCCTAATCCTAACCCTAATGTGATGGCATTGGGGGGTGACAACTTGGGAGATGACTGGCTCATGAGGGTGGAGCCCCGATGAATGGGATTAGCGCCCTTATGACGGGGACGCAGAGAGCGCTCTCCTGCCGTGTGAGAAGGTGGCTGCCATCTGTGGACCAGGAAGCAGGTTCTCACCAGACAGCAGACTGGCCAGGGCCCTACTCGTGGACCCGCTGGACTCCAGAACTATGAGAAATAAATGTTCGCTGTTTAAGCCACTCGGTCTCTGGTATTTTTTTACAGCAGTCTGGATGGATTAAGACACAGATGAGTATTTTTCATGAACGCAGATACAAAACTTTGGCAAAATATTCACAAAATGAATCTAGCAATATATAAAACTCATGGCCAATTGGGGTTTGTCCCAGAAATTCAAGGTCAGCTTAACATTGGAAAAAAAACAGGCAATGTAATTTACATAGTATTAAGAGAATAAAGGAAAAAACTGTATGATCATCTCCATAAACCCAAATGAGCATTTGGCAAACTTCAACATTCATTCACAATAAAAAACATCTCAGAAAACTAGGAATAGAGGATAACTTTTTTAATTTCATAAAGAATATCTATAAAAAACTCACTCAGAAAATGTAAGTAAGGTAAAATATTAAATGTGTCTCTCTTCAGATGAAAACAAGGCATGTTTTCTGTCTGTTCTTGCCACTTGTATTCAGCATTGTATTAGCATTTACAGACAGTGCAATACAGTAGAAATGAATAAATAAATGCCATTAAAATGTGAACAAACCGGTCTTTATAGACAATGTGAATTTTTAAGTAGACCATCCTAAAGAATTTACAAAGCAGCTCCTAGAACTAATATGTGAATTTAGCAAGACCATAAGATACAAGATCTTTATACAAAAAATTATTGCATTTTTATATATTAGCAGAAAAATGGAAAATAAAATTTTCAAAAGTTCTTTTACATTAATATCCAAAACCACAAAATACTTGGAATAAATTTAACAAAATATGAACAATATTTGTCATAAAAATGACAAAACTTTGCTGGAAGACATTTAAAAAGATTTTCATAAATGATGAGATATTTCGTATTAATGAAACTTAGTATCATTAAGATGTCAATTCTTCTCAAATTTATCCATACATCAAAGCAACCCAATCAGAATCTCACCAAATGTTTTTGTAGAAAATGACAAAAATGTGATATTAAGAGTTATTATGGAAAGTCAAAGATGTGGAATGGTGAAAATATTATTGCTGGAGAAAGGCAAGTTTAGAGAACTTAGGGCCACCCCATTCAAGAGTTTCCATGAAGCTAAATCAAGACAGCGTGGCACTGGCAAAAGAAAAGACAGATAAATAGAAGAGACTAGAAAGACCAGAAATAGACCTTATATATATCGAATTATTTTTTAACCCAGGTGCTAAAGCAATTTCATGGAGCAAAGAAAGTCTTTAGAACAAATACTAAACAACTGGACAAGTGTATGGTAAAAATAAATTCACACTTCTAACTCTCTCCACACACAAACATTAATTTGAGATAGATTATGGTCATAAGAGTAAAAGTAAAATTTAGAACTAGAGTTTTTAAAAGAAAATACAGGAGAAAATGTTTGTGACCTTGGGGTATATGACTAACAAATCATCACAGAAAACTATGCTCACCACTATTGGTCGTCAAGGAAATGCACTTTAGGACCCCGGCGAGCTGCTACCACACCCCAGAATGGATCAGATGGAAAAGGCAGCAGCATGAAGTGTCGGTGGGGACGAGGAGCAGGCGTAACCCTCACGCATCCCTGGGGAGAGCGTAAAATGGCACAACCACTCCACCAATTTCTTGTCAATTTAAATATTTGCCTTCTTTTGACCCAGCAGTTCCACTCCGAGGTGTTCGCCCAAGAGAAACAAAAGCACCTGTGCACACAACGACTTGCCCGTGAACGCTCGTTGCAGCTTTTCTCACAACAGCCGCACACTGGAAACGGAAACACCCGTGAACAGAGAGACTCTGCATGAAGACATGGCGAGGTGTTCGTATGCTGGAATGGGAGTCAGCAAGAGCTGGATGCCTCTCACAGACGTTACGTTACATGCAAACAGTACACAAAAGAACAAACACGGTATGATGTCTTTACTATGAAATTCCGGAAGAGGCCACACTCCAGTTGCTGACAGGCATCAGAAGAGCAGGGTCTTTGGGTGAGTACAAAAGAACTTCCTGGGGCCGTGGAAAGTTTGTATCTTGGCTGACATGGGATATATGTTTATCAGCAGTCACTGAGTTACATACTAAAGATAGGTGCATTTCACTGTATGTAAATTTTGCTTCAGTTAAAACAAAACAAAACAAAAAACCCAAAACAACAAAGGAAGTTAAAAAAAGTCATTAGGACACCGACATTCCAGGCCTTGAGTGCACAGGCCTCAGCCGGGCCTCCCCGGGCCTGCAGCCCACGTTAGGGCTTTTCCCTCTGCGGAGCTGGGGCTGAGGAAGCAAAGGCTCAGCGGACTGGGAGCCCAGGGCGTGAGCCTGTCTCTAGCTGCCAGAGTGAGTCACCAGAGCTCAGGAAGCATCTATAAATTAATCCTGAAGTCTGTGTGAGCCCATCAGCATTACATGCTGGTCGTGTGTCAGCATACATGTGTGCGTGTGCATGTTTTAAGTTCCCTCCCTCTCCCTCTGCTGCCATGGCCTTCAGAAAGAATAACAACTCCCCTGGGATGATGTGTGACTCCCTGCTAGATGTCTGGCCAAACTGGGCAGCCGGTAGAGGAAAGTTTCCTGGAGGGCTGCGCCACCAGTCGGGTTTAAAAGGACTAATGTGTTCTCACAGCCCTTCTGTCCACAGGGCGGGAGGAGGCTGAGGACCTGGGGAGGATAAACAAACAGAGTCACCAAGTGTGACGGCTACGCAAACCCAGTTCAGCCCTTTTGGGAAGCCCATGTCCTTCCCAGGCCCAGCCACACCTCTGCACAGCCTCCCTTTGAGCTAGCTCTTGCTCACACATCGGGGTGATGCGCCCGCAGGACAAGAGAGGAGGGGACCTAGAAGGAAGAGGAGAACTGAGGAGATGGACCAAGACAGAAAATAAGGGGGAGGGATGTTTAAATAAACAGAAAAAAATGGGGGGTGGTGATCGAGGCATTTGATAGATTAGTAAAAATGTCATTGTTTTGTAGAGGGTCTGGAGTGTTTTTAAATGCCCACATCTTTCAGCATGAGGTGGGCTGGCTAGGCACAGGCACCCTCATTTTACAGTTGGGGAAACTGAGCCTGGAAAGATTAGGGTGCTTGTTCATGTTTGCTCAAGTAGTAAAAAAGAGCAGAGTAGGGACTGACCAGTTTGGGGCCTCACGGACCTCCTCACTCAGTCCTGTCTGCTGGGCACGCTCCCCGCAGTGCCCACCCCTGGAATCCAGATGGGAACGCCGCTGCTCTGGGGGGGCACTGCCTTATGCAAGGTGAGGAGCCCAGCTTCCAGCCCCAGGCCTTTTTAGGAAATGTAGCTCTCATGAAACACTCGGCTTTGATGGGAAGGAAAGAAGTGGGTCTACTAATTAAAGGTTATTTGGAATTTTTTTTAGCTTTAAAAACAGAGTAGATACGTTTAATTTGGGCTGGCCACAGTCACTGCACATTTCCGCGAAGTTCAGGGTTCTGTGTGCTGATTCTCTTTGACTCGGAAGGATCTTCGGATTTTTTTTCTGTTTGGTTTTGTTTTGATTTTGTTGTTGTTGTTGTTTAAAAAATACACACCCTCTGGAGTTGAATACTTCGACTGCTTTGATGCCAGGGAAGCCAACCCTGGGATTCTAAAGTTAGACAGAAAAGAGTTGACATTGGCAAGAACTAAACCACAATCCTCAGAAGCCTCTGCCACTGGCCCGGGTCCAAGGCCTGTGTGGCCAGCATCATGTCATTATGTTCTCTGGAGAAAAGTAGAGACCCGGAGACCTCTGGTTCCACTGCCACTGGCTCCCTGCCTCTGGACGGGGCCGCAGGCGGGGACTCCATGCCAAGGAGCTGTGGTCAGCCCTGCTCAGCCAGGGGGACAGCAGGGCCCGCTGTGTCTGAAGTCCCATGGGAAGGCCAGGGGGACTCCAGCGTGCCTCCCAATCTTCTCCCTAAAAGAGGACACGCCTCCTCTCCAGAAGCCATGCTGTAAAGGCACCTGTGGTTTTAGCTCATCCAGCAACCTGCCCTTACTTGCCTCTCCTGACAGTAGAACTTGCCTTCCTGGAGGGAACTCTTTCCAGGAGGAGTGGCCAGGGCTGATGGGCTTTTTCCTTGGCCACATGACCCAGGCCTAACCAATCAGAATACTCCTGGGTAACCATGGTGATTGGATCCCTCAGGGCACACAACTCAAGCCAGGCCAATCAGAAGTCTCTCTTCCATCAGCTCTGGGTTTCCTAAACTGCCAGGGGCTTCCAATATCCATTTTCCTGTGATGTGAAGAGAGCCCATCTGAGAGAGAGAGAGACAGACAGACAGAGAAACTGAGAGAGAGAGAGCAAGAGCGCCAATGCTATCATTTGGTTTTCTAGATGCAGCTGTGCCTGAAGGCAGTTACTTCTATGACCCAATAGATTCCTCTCCCCACTTTTTTTCTATAATGACTTTGTATTCTATTCCCGTGACCTGCAACTGAACATAAGCCAAGTAATCTGTTTGTTGCTCATCTTTGCTTCTCTAACGCCCAGCACACAGGGGCAGGCCTGTGAAACTTCCTTAGATGGGAAGAAAATGGAGCTGGGATAGGGAGGAGGTCCCTAGCCCAGAACCTACGAGGTCCTGCTGGGCACTTTACACAGATCATTTCTGTGGTTAATTTCATCACAGCCTTGCAGTATTAGGACTATTATCTCCACTTAGACAATGGGCAAAGTGAGGAAGAAAGGGCTCCTAGACCCAGGATGGAGCATATGCCTTCAATCTGGGAACTTCTCTGACACCTCAGGAGGCGGACCCACAGGAGCAGACTGATAGATAGAACCCCCAGGCAACCCCTCTTTCCTGGCCCCTGGTTCTCAAGGGGAACCACAATTGTAGGTCCTTTGTTCCAGGTCCCTGTCTCTCCTTGGGTGTCAGGAGTATGCATATTGCCAGATAATGAGCACTGCAGAAGTAGAAATGTATCTCTCAGGCTCCAGAGTTCCCCCACCGTCAGCTTTTCCCCACCACCTAATGCCTCTTCTCAGCCTCTTGACACATCCAGGCTGAACCCCCAAGTTCACACTGCAAATTTCATCTGCTGAGTGGATCTAACGCAGGGGCCAAGTGAGCTTTTGCTGGGTTCTGGGGTCCAGATTTGTCGTGGTCCGTATGCACTAGAAAGCTATACACAGAGAGCAGCCCACAGCTGACAGAGCCTGACGGGGGTCTGCAGTGGGTATTAGCTCTGTTTGAATTTTCACTGGGACTTAAACAATCTAAAATGGCAGAATAGGAAAATGCCCTAGCCCAGGCAGGGAAAGCATCCAGTACGCCCGCTGACCTGCTCCCAGCCACTCTATGGGACTCAAGGGAGCCAGTGCCAATAGGTGGTGGCCCTCTTTCCTGCTGAGCCCAAGCGCTCCCTCAGATCCTTGCCGCACGGCTCTGCAGACAGTCCCTGTGATCAGTAGGAGAACGGTCACAAGTCAGGCTTACTTGCCCTCAGACTAGGTCAAGATTCTCATTTTGCAGCTGTGAAATGGAAAAGAGAGGTGAGAGGACCTTTCCAAGGTCACATAGCCCAGCCAGAAGTTGAAACCAGATCTTTTGATTTGGTCAAGTCCACCATTCTTTGCCTCTGTATGTGCTGACTCAGTACCATTAGCAGATGGTAAGATGCCAATCCTCTTCAAGCCATATACACACTCAACAGAAAAATAAACCAACCAAATTGATGATGGAGCTTGATGAGGGAGACAGAGCATTCAGCTGAAATTTTACCTTTGGCCTGACCATAAACTAGCTGTGTGACCTTGGGCGAGTCAATCCACTTCTCTGGGTCTCCATTTCTTCAACTGTAAATTGTGAGAACAAGGTGATCTTCATAGTCTTTAAGATACTTTCTTAAGATACTTTAAGATGCTTCACTAATAATCTATGATTTCATGTGACCTACATTGTACCAAGAATTTTTTTGGCTGTAAAGAAACAGAAGAAAAGAAACAGTCATGTAATATAAGAAGTTGGTCTTTTATTTGTGTAATTAAGGGCCAAGAAATGTGGCATTTCAGAGGAGTGGTTTCCGAATAGGTAGGGCGGCTTTCTTGTGGAGAAGAGAATTAAACTTGGCCTTGAAGGATGGGTAGGTAGATGGGGGAAATGGCATGACGTGCAATAAGAGGAAAATAAGAGAAGGCAGGGAGAGAAATGCGGGGCATATTTAGGAACAGCCCGACCTGGCTGGAGTAGAGGGTGGCGGGAGTCCTAGCAGAGCGCTAGACAGTCGGAGATGAGAACGGAGTCCGTGGGGGCTGACGCCAGCGTGGTGGGAAGTGTGGGGGTGGGGCCCAGCCTCTACAGTAGTCCCCACAAAGAGGTCTGGGCTAATCTCAATTCACTGAGCGACACACTTTGGTGCAAGTGACACAAATTCAGCTGAACCTGACTTAACTGAAACAGCTGATTTGTTAACTCATATAACCAAACAGCCCAAGTGCGGACTTCAGCCAGGGCTGAATCTTGGGACTCAAAAAGCTCCTGGGGATTTTGCATTTCCACTTTTTACTTTCTTCTGCGTTGGCCTCCTTCCTGGGCAGGCTTTTTCGAACTGGTGGCAAGCAGTGCCCAGAAGCCCCCAATTTACCTTTTGCCACTTAACCAGACTAGTGGGAAGGGAGCTTCTTATTCTGTCAATTTCTGCAGAAGTGCTAAGGTTGTTGCTCCTTGGTCTGGATCTGATCACGTTCCCGTCACTGAACCCATCACCAGCCAGGGGCCGGATGGAATACTCTGATTGGCCAGGCCTGGATTACATGGCCATCTCTAAGACTATGGAATGGATTCTGTCCCAAAGGAAACTAGGAAACTGATAAGGCGACAGAAAAACTTGCTCCTAGAGAAAAATCACAATGCTGTTGTCAAAAGATGGAATGGATGGATCCTGGTCAGGCAAACCCCACGGGTGTCCAGTGCCAAGAGTGTTTCATAAGGCTCCATGTGGACAGATAGGAGACGTCTTCAAGGCCAAGTGAGACCTCACAGCAATTCCTCACTCAGCCTGGAAATTCTGATGCCCGATCTACACCTGCTGGGCCTCAGCAAGGGTCCTGCGAGGCAGAGATGGGGTGGAGGCCACGGGGAGCCTCTGGGCAGGCCCATCTTTCTTAAATTAATACTTCTTGGAGAGATTCAGCAGCAGGACAGGAATTTGTTAAATTACATAAACATTATTGTGACCCATAAAATTCAATGAATCTCTGCCTGTTTACCCGGGGCTGGCTTTAATGTTTGCACAGTGTAATTTAATGTGTCAATTTGCTCTCAAATAAAAAACATCTGGCCGTCTGACGTGGCAGAGAGACTGGAGAGCTGATGTTCGCAACCAGCTGAGAGGCCCAATCAAGATGGTGTTTAGGGAGGAAGAAAGGGCCAGGGACCGAGAGAAGGCAGCCAATGTCGTTAGGACCCATTCCTGGCCCAGTGACAAGCCTCTGTTTGTGACTTTGTAGGATCAGTAAATTTTATCCTAATTAGAATGAAGAAAAGCCGAGAAGAGCACATACCATTTTTAACTGGCACCCATTGTGCAATTAAATTTCCTGCGGCTGTCCCTGCCAATATTGACATTCCCGTTATTGGATTTTTAACAATCTTATTATTTTGTAATTGAGAAGAGCAGGAAGAAAATTACACTTTCCTACACAGATGATCTTCTCAGCTGACATACCCCTTTCTACAGCAGTCGGAGGGGTAAGCCCTCTCCTTCCAGACTCCCTGGGGGTGAGCGGGGCTGAGGGTGGGGAGAGGCGAGACTCATGTGCGCTCTCCTAGTGAGGTCATGAGTCACGGTGCCGCTCATTTCTGCAGACAGAGGAGGGGCTTGGCAGGCAGGTCCAGGGCTGGAGGCACTGATCTACATAGAACAGGGCAAGGGAAGCCGAATTTTGCGGTTTTCAAGCCTCCACCTATCATCAGGTTGCTGCTCACCGATTTTGACTGCTGATCCCCCACCCCAAGCTGGAAGCAGAGGTGACCCCAAGGGACCTGCAGTGCTGGGAGGCTTTGTCTGTGTCCCTCTTCTGTGCCTTCTTTCTTTCCCAGCACCCAGGCCCAGCCAGGCTGAAGGAGACTGGCAGGGAGGGTTTCAACTCCTCTGTTCCTCACCCCCAATAAATGTTTGAGACGTCCTGATGAAAAAGAGTTCAGCCTGGAGCCCGGGCAGCCACCCCGCTGGAAGAAGCCAAGCCTGCTTTCCTGGCCATGGAATGACGGGGTCAGAGCAAGTTCAGGTTTGGCTTTAATTGAGTAGAAGATAGTTCTTCCTTAAGGGAGCCCTGAAATAACGCTTCAGCCGAGCAGAATGACTTCCCTTATTGTCAGAAGGGATTAGTCGGGCTGGTGTGTAAATATAAAGTGATCCTTCATCCCCTCTAGGACAAACAAGCCATATTTCCTTCAGATCACCAGGGACTGGGCTTGCTCTAATCAAGTCCTTGACATTTCGCTAAGACTCCAGGATTACATGTTTTCCGTGATTGAGCCTTCGGTAATTACCCATTTTCCTAAACCATTGCTATTTTCCAAATCCAAAACATTTTAGGGAAGTGGGAAAATGAGATATCTTTTCCACAGGGTGGAGAGGAGAGGCGGGTCAGGGGTGGGGATGCAGAAAGGACTGGGGTCTCCGAGGCTGACACAACAGGGGCAGCACTCGGGAACCCCAAGCAGCTGTTCTCATTTATCCCTCCTTCCATTCGTTTGGGGAACAGTGATTCTGAAGCCCTTGCCAGATGCCAGACACTGTGCTAGCCGCCAGGTCAGAGCTGAATGCAACCTGTCCCTGCCTGCTCCAGGGAGCCCCTCAGTCTAGTGAGAGAGACACACATGTACACTAATAGTGACAACCAGATGTCCCAAAAAGTAGTGTTAATGTCACAAAACCCAAAGTAAACAGCAAAAACCAAAAACCAAAGAGAAATAAAACTTTGTCGGAAGAGGACAAGGAAGGCTGCACAGAGCAGGTGACCTGGGGTTGTGCAGAATGAGTTGGAGTTGACCATCATAATAGAGTGATAACAAACTTAGTCTCCCCAAAATGCCAGGTGCTATTCTAAGGCCCTGCATGTATGAACTCATTGAGTCCCCACGAGAATTTCTTGAGGCAGATGCTACTTTTACCCCCATTTTTAGATGTGGTACAAAGCCCAGAGAGAGGAACACCATCCCTGGACAAGGGAACAGCACGGGGGAAAGCACACTTGTGAAATAGTGGGGCATGTCTGTGGGCAGTGGGGAAGAGTTCCTTTGAGAGGTATGGGGAAGCGACCAGCTCAGACTGGCTTTTAGGAGACTGACAACACGGCAGAGGAATCAGGGTGTGCAGAACCAGAGACCAGTGATAAAACGTGCTGTGATTCTCCCAAAAATAAGACTCCCCTCCAAATTTCACCCACCATGTGATCTTAGCATCTCCGCACCCCAAGGCTCCTGTGGAAGGAGCCGAACCCAGCCCATCCAGCTGAGAGCATCGAAACAGGACTCACAACTCCCCTTCCTCATCTGCCCCCATCTGCATGAGCAGGTGATGGATCAGACCCAAGGGATTTGTCTCAGTGCTGTGAGTGGAACCACCCTTCCATCTCCCACCAGGAAGCCCTATGCAATGGGACGAAAGACCCCAGCCAGCCCTGGCCTGGCACCCAGGAGTGACAGTGTGGGAAGGTGTCTGCTACTCCCACTTACTGTGTTCACGTAGAGGGAGTGCTGTTGCCCGGTGCAGGGTGGGGGGTGTTGCTTCCACATTCTTGAACGATCTTCATTTATACCTCTTTCTCTTGAACAATCACACACACACACACACACACACACACCCTGCAGCTTGTGTCCCCTCCAGACACAGATGACAAGAAGTCTTGGAAACACAGCCTAAAGAAACACTAAGTAAACTGTTCCCCAAACGGGCCTGTCTGGCGTCCTGACCTTTGTAAGCTCCTCTGTAGAACTTGGGAATGCACAAATATTTACAGTGGGAGGGAAGAGGGCCAAAGCCTGCCGGAGGGTCTCAGAGTCGGAAGGGAGCTGAGAGTTATCTTCCCAGCCTCATACTCGCGATAGGAGTGTCCTCTGCAGAATCCCGGCAGATGGTCACCAGCCTCTCCTTGCATGCCTCCAGGGATGGGAAGGAAGAGAAAGCTCCTGTGAAAAAAGCTCCTTCCATGGACCTGACCACTGGAAAGTTCTGATATGAAACAGAATTGCCTCCCAGTTAGTCTGCCTTCTGGTTTTGGATGGGCCTCCAGAGCCGCACAGCTTGAGTCTCTTATTTCCCAAGACAGCCTTTGGGAGGCTGGAACTCAGTCTCCCTGTCTGCCTTCCACTACCTCTTCTTCCTCCGTTCCTTTATCTATTCCTTGAAGGACCTCATTTGTGAATTCCTCACCACTGAGCTCCCCTCCCCTCATGAGACCCGTGCATCCAGGTTGGTCAATGTCCATCTTCGGTGCGGCCCCTCCCCCAACCCCTCACAGCACGACAGCTGAGTTACCTTCTACAACCAGAGCCCTGCTGCAGTGGGCGCTGTTCTAGTTCCTTCTCGATACTCAGAACAGCCTGGGGGAGCAGGTACTCTTCCTGTTGCACAGGTATAGAAACTTGGTTTTCTGACATAGAACTGAAAATAAGGAAATAAGCAAAACAAGGCTTCCAGGAGCTTGAAACAAAGGTCAGAGAGTTGGCCAGAGTTTTATCAACTCTTACTTTGCATTTATTGCTGCAAGATTCATTTGGTATCAGGAGAACTGATTTCAAATCCTGGCTCAGCCACTTTCTGGCTGTGTGACCTTGGGCTAGTTATTCAACATCTCTAAGCCTAGGCTGACCGACTCATCCTGGTTTGTCTGGGACTGTCCTGGTTTTATGATGCCAAGTTCCACGTCCTGGGGGACCACTCAGTCCCAGGCAAACTGGTGTGGCTGGTCACCCTATGATGCCACTTTCCTGATTGTTGAGATAGAAATAATAATAACTACCCTCAGTGTTGTCATGACAATTAACCAAGATAATACATGTGAAAGACCCAGCACTATAAGAGGGAACCCCCCAAAACTGGAATTTATTTGTAAAAAAACTGTATATTTATTCTTATATGCTTAAACTTTAGTCACCTCCAAAGCACTCTCCGTTTGATGTAATATACCTACCAAGACTTTTTTTTCCACTGCTCAAAATAGTTTTTGAACTCGTCAATTTTGATGCCTTTTAGTGCTTCTGCTGTTTTGTTTTGTTTTGTTTTGTTTTACCTCTTCCACATCAGCAAAATGTTTCCCTTTGAGGACTTTATTCATCCTGGGAAATAAAAAAAAAAGTTGTCCAGGGAGGTATCAGGTGAAGAGGGAGGGTGGGGCAAGGGAGTCATGCAGTTTTGGTTAAAAACTGCTGGACACTCAGTGCAATGTGGGCAGGTATGCTTGTAAAGTCATTGAAGCCAAATGCAGCCTCTCACAACAACACCAGCTGGTACACTGACACAGATGGGTTCCTAGAACACTCATGTATTAAAGGAGAAGCCTGTACTACAAGGGGCCCACCCTCCAGAAGATAATTCCTGTTTTGGGGGGTCCCCTCTTGTATGCCTGGCACATATCAGATACTCAGTTTATGTCTTGTTTAATATGAAAGCCTGGTTAACTATGGTAAACTAGAAAGATGTAGAGGCCTGAGGCATGACCATAAGCAGTTTAACTGAACAACATTTTTTTTAATCATAGGAACTAAACAGAGACCCTCAATAGAGGGTCTCGGGTTCTCTGCCACGTAAATATCCCCCTGTGGTTCAAGTAGGCATGGAAATGTTACCCTTGAATGTGACTGGGGCTGACAAAAGACAAAGCTAAATTTTACCCTATCTGATAAGGCAGGGTAGGGTGGAGTGCATTGTGGGATAAATGCCACTCGAAATCTGACAGCCTTCAGCTCTTCAAGAGAAAGCATTCAGCCAGCATGGCAGAGGGAAAGGGCACTGACAGGGTCCCAGGAGAGCCTGAATCTGCAGTTCACTCATGGGTGACTGTGAACAAATTGTGCTCACGGTTCCAGCCCTGCCTCCTCATCTGTAAAATGGGGAAGAGAAAGTAGACAAGGTCTAACAGAGATGCAGCAGAGTGGAGCAGTCAAGAGCATGGACCCACCAGCCACTGGCCGTGTGACCTTGCACTAGCTCTCCCACCCTGCTGTGTCCTGAGTGCTCAGTAGGCAGGTGTGCATTAGCTCCTGTTACCATCCCTCCGGGTGGGAGACTATCTGATAAAGTCCCTCAGTGCCCGCCCCCAGCCCCATCACCAAGGGTTACTGCAGCATGAGGGTCAGGATGTTATTGTATATTTCCTTTCCCTCCTCAAGGCGACTCATCACTCAGCTGGCTCATGTTGAACTTGAGGCAGACTAAAACCTCCTGATCTTTTTTATGTGAATTGCAGTCAAGCCAGGTCTCCCTCATCCTGTTCTTGTGCAATTGAGTTTTGGAACCTGAATTCAAGACATTAGATTTATTGATGTTAAATTTCATCTGGTTGCTTTTGACCCAGCATTCTCGACTGTCGAGATCATCTTGAACCTTAATTCTCTCATTCCCTCCAGCTTTGAGTCATCTGCAAATTTGATGCACATGCTTTCCATGTCTTCATCCAAATTGTTGGCTTAAAAGAGCCATTTATATAGATAAAAATAGAGATGGAGATAAAGGCTGCTATGCAGATCAAGAGAGGACCTGTGTGTGAGGCTGAACCTGGGGATGTTATCTTACGGGAAGTGGGGGCTCATGGCCCTTAACCAACATTTAAGCCTTTGCTCTGCATACCCTCATATATGCACTTATACCTTGCTCCTGGATCGCAGAACATTCTCAGTGATGACAAGGGGAATTCACCCCTTAGCCACCCTCACTGTGGCCTCTTCTAAACTACCAAATCCACAGGGATGGTCTGAATCCCTTCCTGTCTGCACCAGATGCAGCCCCAAGGCCAAGTCCCTTCTTCTCCCTTCTCACTGCTTCTCAAACTCAGACCATCCCACCTCAGGGCCTTGCCAAATACCTGCTGTTAATCCAAGAAATCAATTCTCGCTCAAAGGTCATGGACCACAATGTCTTAACATGCTGATCGCCCAGACGTTTCCTTTTTAACAGGGGCCGTCAGTGTCTCAACCGCCAGGTCAGAGCTGTGGTGCATCTGCTGTTGGCTCTGAGCTCAGTCCAGGGCCCGAAGGCATCCTACATCACAGCGAGGGCGGCCGGCTGCTTGAAGCCGTGCCTGCAACTCACTGTGCAAAGGTTCGGGGCACTCTGCTCAAGACGGCAGAAAAAGGTGAAAAAAATTCTACCAGTCATTTCAATCAAAATTGATTTAAAATAACAAAAACCACAACAGTTTCTTTTTCTCCAGGTAATTTGGCAACTCTCTGGTATTGTGCAAACCAGGTGGCCACTGGTTGTGGGGCTTTGCAAAACCCACGCCCACTCTGCACCCAGAGACCACCTGTGGGCGCCTGGCTGGGCGCCTTCAAGCCCCAGGACAGGCTTGGGGCGCCACGAACTCGAGCCAATCCTGCTTGGATGTCCTTGGTACCAGAGCCTTCCTGTGTTACCCACAGGGAAGGGTCCGATGACGATGACGACGACGATGACGACAGTGAAGGAAGTGCAGTCACCTCTGACTGGTGCCCGCTCTGTGCCGGGCACTAGGCTAGAGCTTCTAAACAAACTAAGGTCATGTTTTCAACAAACTTAGGAAGCAGATCTTTATGATTCTTACTTGACAAAGCAATAAATTCAGGCCCACAGAGATAAAGTAAATTGCCTGTGGCCATAAAAATGGCAGATTGAAATTTGAATCCTGGTCTCTCTGATTCCAAAGTACACTGCTCTGTTTTTCCGGTAATTTTCAGAGAACTCACACTCTTCTCTTTTGAGCCAAGTCATCGTATGAGGAGGAGAGAAGGCCACACTTACAGAACCCTGCCCGTCACTGGGCGAGTCTGGCAACCAGGATCCCACACTGCTGGGGCCCAGCAAGCCTGGGACCCTACTCTCTGCTTGGGGTAGTGTGAGCTCAGTCATTCCTATAGCATTACGCCTAGGGTTTGGGGACAGCCTAGTGATGCCCAGGTAGGGAATCATTACTCTGGGAAAATCGGGGGCACAGGGTGGTCTTAAGGAGAAAGCTTAGTGGATGCATAATGGTTAGGCAAACAGGCTCCAGTGCAGTGGCTCCAGACTTCATTACCTGTTAAACTGGAGTGGGTTATTTATCATGCCTTCCTGAGCCACCATCGCCCCGTTTCAAAATGGGGATAACAGTGCTTCAGTGAAACAGGAGAGTTTAGTGAGACAATTTACATAAAGCCATTAGCACAGTCCAGGGACGTGTTAAGTGCCTGATGTATTCTTGCTATTATCAGTATTATTTTTTCACCTTCATCACTAGAATGGCCTACATTTGTCAGTGTTCCCATGAGTCGCTCATCCCGCACGGAGGCATCCTTGTCCTCACTGTACAGACGGAGAAACTGGGTGCTGAAAGGACCTGGCCAAGGTGACCTGGGCGGCAGTGGGCAGAGCCAGGCCTCGAGCCTCTGACATCATGGCAACTCCCTGGCCCCGTCTTACTGCAGCTGCTTGTCTTCTCCTGGAGTCCAGATCCACCTCTCCGGCACTTCTCAAACTTCAACATGTGTGTCAGTCATGGGGTCTTGTTAACCTACAGGGGCTCTCTCAGGCAGGCCTGGGACTCTGCATTTTCTGCAATCCCCCAAGTGATGGGGATGCTGCTGAACCAAGTACCTCATTTTGAAAAGGAAGGGCTATTCCTTCAGCTGGTAGGGGACCCTGGAGCAGCCTCAGAGAAACAAGCAGCCAGTCCCCAGGGCCCCTGGGATAAGGTGTTGCTGGAGCCCTGAAGACAGCTCCGAGCTGTAACCCCATGGGAAGGGTCTTTGGGTCCCACCGTGTTTCCCAAGCAGCTCCTCGAGGGAAGGTGCTGGGGGGTGGGTGCTATGAGCCCTCCCAGCAGGGCACCTAGGCCAGGGCTGCCCTTCTGCTCATGCTCTTCCTCCTGCTCCCTTCTGGCTGCTTCTGTCAGGACCTGACAGTTACAGCAAAATGTTCTTATTCTCCGACACCCAGCTCAACTCCATGACTGGGTGTGAGCGCCAGCAGCCTGCAGGGAGGGGGCTGACATTTGTCTTCCTCGGAGTTCCCCGTGTAAATCCAGCTCGGCTTCTCCCTGCACCTTCAGCCTTTCACAAATGAGGGGGCTCTAAACAGAGAGAGGCTTACAATCTTCTCTGGGAACACACGGTGTTATTAATGCAGGTGCTGGATGGAAGACGTTCTGTCTCATCAGCAGAAAAAGTGAGCTGGAGTGAATGAAAAATAAGTAAATGAATGAAAAAGAGAACTCAGGTAGAAGGGAAGAAGGGAGGGGAAGGCAGGTTTCTCCATTATTCTTCAGAGGCCTGCCCCTCCCCTTGTCTCAGTGTTTCCCGCCAGCGCCTGCCCCAGAGGCTGTCCAGCTCAGCAAAGCAAGGGCACCGGGGGGCCACAGACACTGCTGCTGTGGGGCCATGCCCAGACACCTTTCTGTGATTGGCCCAGGGTGTGGCCTGTGGACTTTGGGTTTTTAAATCTGCACCCGCCCCCCCCCCCCCCCCCCCCCCCCCCCCCAGTGATTTCCGATGTGCAGCCTGAGGGAGAACTGGAGGTCTAATCTTTGTTTCTCTGGGAAGCCTCCCCTGATTAGTTTAGGCCCATGACGGCGCCATAGAAACAGCTTATGGATGTCTCTCACAGTTTGGCCAGCCCTGCTATATCTGCACAGTTGGATGGGAACAGAAACCCCAAGTCGGTGTCCCTTGGTCAGGAAATGCACAAAGGGATATAAAATGTACCTTCCCATTTCTTTAAGCTCAGCTCCCATACAAGCAAGAACACGCAGTTGCTGAGCACCACTGAATCAATTCACTCAGTCATTAGCCGGCATCTATGGGGCACCCGTTACAGGCAAAGAATTATGGACAGTCAAAGGCTTATATGATGCAGACTCTGTTCTTATCTAACTAGTGCCTAATAAGAACAGTTTAGACAAGACCATATATGACAATAACGAAACAAAACCTAGAGGTGATGGGCTATGGTATAGGGAAAGAGAGGTAAAGAAAATGTATTCCAACACTTGGTCCCAGCTGATGTATCTACATTACGTCACTCAAGGTTGATGACAATCCTAAAAAGGTGAAAGTATTACTCCCATTTGACAGACAAAGAAACTGAGACTCAGAAAAGTTGGTGGCTTGCTCGTTGTCACACGACCAGTGCGTGTTGAAGTCTGACTCTAACGGGGAAGTGAGAGCATGATTCTGTGAGAGGATGAGAAACGATTCCGGCCAGGGGGACCTCAGAGAGCCTGAAGGCGGACCCAGGAAGTCACAAACACAGCATCACTGAGGCGACTCACATAGAAGGGCCACACGAGAGGAGGCAGCATCAGGGGACAGCATGCTCCAGGTGAGGCTGGAGAGGTGCAGAAGACCAAGGCCAGGCTGGTGGGGAAAAGGAAGGGGAAGGGCTTCCCCAGGGGCAGAAGTGGAGAGCGTAAGTGAAGGTGAAGTAGGGGACAGATGGCAGAGCGAGAGACTTCAGATCAGCACTGACTGAGGAAAACAGGCATGGGCAGGGCAAGAGTCTGGCCACTTTAAGAAGGTAGATCCTCTCGCAGCATATTTGGCTTAGGTGATGGCAGACTATAGTCTACAGACACAGGGCCTGGCTGAGGGTGCATGCCCAGATCACTCAGTGATACCCTGGGCAGGCTGGATGAATTGGGTGAGGAGCCCGGGACTCTGTTTTTCTGACACTTATGTTCATTTGTCACCAGTTGGCTGTAATATTCATAATTTCTGAACATTTACCATGGGCAAGCATGAACCCAGGAGATTTCTCTCTGTCCTAGAAGAGATCATTTCTGGGAAGTTAAGGGAATGGAATTGATCTTCAAAGATCAGGATGGTGGAGGTGGTAGAGGTGGGGGTGATGGTGGGGATGACAGTGGTGGTTATGCTTGAATGACTGATGCCCAGATGGCTGTATTTCTAGCTTTTCTCCTGACTCACATTTTCAGTCCCTCACTGTCATCCTCACTTGTGTTTGGCAGGCCTCTCACACTCCAAATGTCCACATCAAAACTCGTTTTCTTCTCTCATTTCCCTCTGCCCAACCTGTTCCTCCTTGTTGTAACCCCTGACTTGGGGAGCAGCCCCACAGGGCAGTCAGCCATCTGAGCTGGATGCCCAGGAGTCAGACAGGACTCCTGAACATCCTCTCCATTCAGTTGATGGCCAAGTCCTGATCATTTGGCCTCTTAAATCTCTCTTAAAGCCCATCACCTCCTCTCCAACCCCCCTGCTCCTGATGTACTTGATGCCACATCACTCTTTCCCATAGACTACAGGAAGAACATACTGACAGACCTCTGAGCACCATCTGGTCCTTCTCTAGGCTACCTTTCATCTCACTGCCAAAGGCAACCTTCCCTAAAACAGACTCAACAATGCTGAGGCTAAACCCCATCTCTGGCTTGCAGAGAAAGAACATGGCATTGATGGCAGGCACAAGCCAGCCCTGTCCAGCTACATGGCTCCAGCCCCATGATGCTGCAGCTTTCTGCTTCTGCCTTGCAGATTCGTGCCTCTTTTCCTTGGCTCATACTAGTTCCTTTGTCTTTCTTTTCTTCTCTGATGGCTGCAGTACTTCCCAGCTCCTGTGAAACCCTCTTCCTCCCCCCACCTCAGTGGGCAGGGTTGGTCTTTCCCTCTGTTGTGCACTCAGCTACAACCTGCAGTCTTGCTTGTCCCACTATCCTGCAACCCTTTGTTTATTCATCTGCCCCCTCTACTGTGCTGCGAGCTTCTCCGGGGAAAGGGAGCTGCTTTGCCCATCTCTGAATCCTGAGGATTTGGCACAGGTAAATACAAGGTACTTCCTGAATTAGATACCTTAATCTCAGATATCTGTGTGGTATCTAAAACTATGCAGAGAACTGTATCTCCCATCATCTCATTTGGTTCTCATTATCTTCATGCAGGGTTGCAAGTGACGTTAACATTGTTTTTAACAATGAGACGCTGAGATCCAGCATAAAAAGTGAAGTGACTTGTTCATGGTTGCCCAGGAAGATAGTGACCAGTGGTCTAGGTCTCACTGTCGTGACTCCTGCATGAAAACTGTGTTGATTTCAAACCAAGATGTTCATTTCCTTTCTCTCTAAGAGACTCCTGTGGCTGAAAAGTGACTCAAAAATTCAATACCTGCCCACTCTGAGCACAGGACACCCATGTCTGGGAGGGAACAACAATTTTGGATTTCCAGGTAAAGACAGAAATTGGAGAAAAGAGACAGGAGTCATAAAATTTTGGAATCTGGAAAGCAAATGGACAAGTAGTAACCAATATAGCAGGATATAAATTAAGGACTCCTAAGCTTCTATTG